>JADRCD010212181.1:14355-28942 GCA_019843815.1 Montemys delectorum | reverse complement strand
TCTGCCTGCTGGTCTGCCTGCTCGCGCGCCTGCTCGTTTGCCTGCTCGCGCGCCCGCTCCAAGCCGCTCTCGGCTCGGCTCTGGGGTCCGCTCTGGGCCGGAGCAGCCTTGGTGCCGGAAAGGCTTATAAAGGAAGGAATCTAAGCAGAACCCGTCCACGTAGGGCGGAGGAACAAGGGAGATTACAGCCAGAACTGCTATCTGGGAATTCGCTGCTGGCCAGGAAGCTGCGCAGTTCCCAGTCCCCATCTCCTTTCGCTTTCGATTTTGTGGTGGCCTCGGCTCCTCCCTGCAAGCTGAGCATAGCTGCCTTCCAAGCAGTTGACCTGGGTTTTCTAACTCAGAACCATCAAGCCCCAGCTCCTCCATCTGATAAATATTTCTCTGTCCTGAGGCCACTCTCTCTCCCCACCTCTCTCTCACGGCTCCCTCCCCTTTCTCTCCCAGGGTTTTTTTTCCCTCACCTCTCATTTCCACAGACTGAGCGCTTTTGGAAGGGCCTGACTTCTTTATTGGCCTGCCTTTTTTCTGAGCTCCTAATCTCTTTTCTCGCTCTGTTTCTGGCTTGTCTTGTACGTAAAATGAAACCAAAAGGACAAGACTAAATATGCCTCTCAGAGCGTACCTTTGCCCTGCAGTTCTGGATCTTACTCCATTAACGGAGGGTCCCCTTGGTGCCTGGTTCGGTCCTGGGTTTCGGCACCAACTGTCGTGTGCGCAGGACAGACACACAGACGACAGCCAAGATCCTTCTGCAGCCATTCTTTATTCCATCTTCCAGAGGGCGACCCCCGATACCCCAAAAGCACTGTTTATATATGCCCTGGAGCGGCATGCTCATCTCTGATTGGCTGTTTGCTCAGGAGCACAATTCGCCCGGGCCGGCTCGTGAGTTGGCGGTCTTTGTCCCTAGGCACATGCACAGTTTATCTGTAAACTTGGGAGAGCAGCAGATGACAATGCCATCTGCTGGCTATCACCGCTCACTGCGGCTTCTAACAGCTAAGAGTTTATCTATTGTGTTGATTTTCTCAAAGAACCAGCTCCTAGTTTGGTTTATTCTTTGTATAGTTCTTTTTGTTTCTATTTGGTTGATTTCAGACCTGAGTTTGATTATTTCCTGCCTTTGAGTCCTCTTGGGTGAATTTGCTTCTTTTTGTTCTAGTGCTTTCAGGTATGCTGTCAAATTGCTGGTGTATGCTCTCTCCAGTTTCTTTTTGTAGGCACTTAAAGCTATGAGTTTTCCTCTTAGGACTGCTTTCATTGTGCCCCATAAGTTAGGGTATGTTGTGGCTTCATTTTCATTAAACTCTAAAAAGTTTTTAATTTGTTTCTTTATTTCTTCCTTGACCAAGTTATCATTGAATAGAGTGTTGTTAAGCTTCCACGTGTATGTGGGCATTCTATTGTTTATGTTGTTATTGAGGGGCAGCCTTAGTCCATAGTGATCTGATAGGATACAAGGAATTATTTCAATCTTCTTGCATCTGTTGAGGCCTGATTTATAACCAATTATATGGTCAAGTTTGGAGAAAGTACCATGAGGTGCTGAGAAGAAGGTATATCCTTTTGTTTTAGGATAAAAAGTTCTATAGATATCTGTTAAATCCATCTGTTCCATAACTTCTGTTAGTTTCATCGTGTCTTTGTTTAGTTTCTGTTTCCATGATCTGTCCATTGCAGGGTGGGGTGTTGAAATCTCCCTCTACTATTGTGTGTGTGGTAATGTGTCCTTTGAGCTTTAGTAAAGTTTCTTTTATGAATGTATATTCCCTTTGATTTTGAGCATAGAGGTTCAGAATTGAGAATCCATTTTGGTAGATCATACCTTTGATGAATATGAAGTGTCCCTCCTTATTTTTTTTTGATCACTTTAGGGTGAAAGTCAATTTTATTCGATATTAGAATGGCTACTCCAGCTTTTTTCTTGGGACCTTTGGCTTGGAGAATTGTTTTCCAGCCTTTTATTCTAAGGTAGTGTCTGTCTTCATCATTGAGGTGGTTTTCCTGTATGCAACAAAATGTTAGGTCCTGTTTTCATACCTAATGTGATAGTCTATGTCTTTTTATTGGGGTGTTGAGTCCATTGATATTAATAGATATTAAGGAAAAGTAATTGTTGCTTCCTGTTATTTTTGGTGTTAGAGCTGGAATTCTGTTCATGAGGCTATCTTCTTTTAGTTTTGTTGGAAGATTACATTTTTGCTTTTTCACGGATGTAGTGCCCTTCCTTGTGTTGGAGTTTTCCATTTATTATCCTTTTGAGGGCTGGATTTGTGGAAATACATTGTGTGAATTTGTATTTGTCATGGAGTACTTTGATTTCCCCATCTATGGTGATTGAGAGTTTTGCTGGGTATAGTAGACTAGGCTGACATTTATGTTCTCTTAGGGTCTGTATGACATCTGCCCCGGATATTCTAGCTTTCATAGTCTCTGGTGAGAAGTCTGGTATAATTCTGATAGGCCTGCATTGATATATTAATTGACTTTTTTTTCTTACTGCTTTTAGTATTCTTTCTTAGTTTTGTGCATTTGATGTTTTGACTATTATGTGGTGGGAGGAATCTCTTTTCTGGTCCAGTCTTTTTGGAGTTCTATAGGCTTCTTGTATGTCCATGAGCATCTCTTTCTTTAGGTTAGGGAAATTTCCTTCCATAATTTTGTTGAAGATATTTACTGGCCCTTTAAGTTGGAGGTCTTCACTCTCTTCTATACCTATTATCCTTAGGTTTGATCTTCTCATTGTGTCCTGGATTTCCTGGATGTTTTGGGTTAGGAGTTTTTTGCATTTTGTGTTTTCTTTGACTGTTGTGTCAATGTTTTCTATGGTATCTTCTCCACCTGAGATTCTCTCTTCTATCTCTTGTATTCTGTTGGTAATGCTTGCATTTATGTTTCCTGACTTCTTTCCTAAGATTTCTAACTCCAGAATTGTCTTTCTTTGTGATTTCTTATCTGTTTTTACTTCCATTTTTAGGTTCTGGATGTTTTTGCTCAATTTCTTCACCTGTTTGTGTTTTCCTGTAATTCCTTAAGGGATTTTTGTGTTGCCTCTTTAAGGGATTCTACTTGTTTACTCATCATCTACTGTAATTCTATATGGGATTTTTTTTTTGTTTGTTTCCTCCTTAAGGGCTTGTACCTCTTTAGCTGTGTTCTGTATTTCTTTAAGGGAGTTATTCATATCCATCTTAAATTCCTCTAGCACCATCGTGAGATATGATTTTAGGTCTAAATCTTGCTTTTCTGGTGTTTTGTGTCATCCAGGACTTGCTGTGGTGGGAGTACTAGGTTCTGATGAAACCAAGTAGTCTTGGTATCTGTGAGTAGGATTCTTGTGTTTGCCTTTTGCCATCTGTTGATCTCTGGTGTTAGATGTTCTTGATGTCTCTGACTAGAGCTTATTCCTCCTGTGGGTCTATAAGCCTGTGTCAGTACTTCTGGGAGATCAGCTCTCCTCTGGTAAATCCATGGTAGAGATGGGTGAGTCCCTGGGCTCAAGCACTCCCTGGAGGCAGGCTCTCCACTCACAGGGAAGGGGTAGAGAGAATTGCAAATACACTGCTGTCACTGGGAGGCTGAGAGGATCCTGTCCCTGCTGCTCTGTGACTTCCCTGCAGTTTGTGAGGCCTGTGCCTCCCAACTGGTCCTGCCTTAGAATGTCACCAGAGAGAAAAATCTAGGTCCACCATTTAATTTGGGTAATCTAATTTATAATCTCTATTGTTTATAAAGATAGATTTTCTAAGATAAGAACTACATATCCTGCTCCCATGTTTCTGTTAAGCATCTCAAAGAAGCTAGTGTAATCCCTTTCTGTAATTTATCCTTCAGGAAGGGATTCACCTCCAGATATGGTCGATACAGGTTCTCTTTCCCCTTTGTTCAATGTTTCAGGTAATGTCTTCACAGTTAGGTCTTGGGGGCTTCTTGCTTTCCTGGTATCTGTGACTTTCTGGTGGCTGCCCCCAGTTCTCCTTCCTCCATTGAGGGATGGGACTACCCATCCATCTCCAAAATTTTAACCTAGAATTGCTCCTGTCTTAAGGAAATGCAGGGACAAAGGGTAGAACAGAGACTAAAGGAAAAGCCATCCAGAGGCTGTACCACCTGAGGACCCATCCCATCTGAAGACACCAAACCCAGACACTATTGATTATTCCAAGAAGTACTTGTTGACAGGAGCCTGTCTCCTGAGAGGCTCTGCCAAAGCCTGACCAATACAGATGCTGATGCTCACAGTCAACCATTGAACTTAGCACAAGGACCCCAATGGAAGAATTAAGAGAAGGACTAAAGGAGTTGAAGGGGTTTTAAATCCCTTAGGAAGAACAATAATATCAACCAAACAGACCCTCCAGGGTTCCCAGGAACTAAACCACCAACCAAATAGTACACATGGTGGGACCCATGGTTCCAGCTGCATATGTAGCAGAGGATGGCCTTATCTGGCATCAATGGGAGGAGAGGCCCTTGATCTTGTGAAGACTCCATGCCCCAGTGTAGGAGAATGCTAAGGACATTAAGCAGGTATGGGTGCATGGGTTGAGAGCATCCTCATAGAAGCAGGGGGAGAGGCATAGGATAGAGGGTTTGCAGAAGAGAAACTGTAAAAGGTGATAACATTTGAAATGTAAATAAATTAAATATCCAATTAAAATAAAGGAATTCATTTTCATAAAATAATAAAATCACCTCCCCCATGATGGTAAAATAACAAACTCCAAGGAGCTCTGCATTCACTGAATCCATTATTAAGTTAGCAGAACCAATCAGGACCAATATTTCATAACTTTAGGATTATATATGTATAGGTGTTAAAATTTAGAATTTGAAGGAATGTTATTAGCTCATTTGGTTGACAATAGAGTAAAAAAGTAATGTTTACATGTGACAAAAGATTTTGGATAAGCCACCGGTCCCTACACACCACATACACATAAAATGATATTAATAGGAAGGTCAAACCAGATAAAATGGTAAAAATTTCATTTTTACAGTTACCACCTTAAACTAGATGAATCTATACAAACGGGCATAGTTTTAAAAAATCATTTACAATATTAACTTAAGAAATGTAAAGAAACTATCTCTAAAGGAGTTTAGACATTAAATATATTAAGGAAATTTTTAAACAATCATCTAAATGTACTGAAGGAACTTGTCCCAATTCCTTTACTGTAACTCTGATGAAGTAGGATGGCTATAAACAACTGTGAGAGTAAGGGGTTAATTTCAATTGACAGGTTATTGTTTATCATTAAGTGAATCCAAGGTAGAAACTCATATACAAGTCTTGAGAAATACTGCTCACTGGCTTGCTCTTCAACCTTTTTCACCTATATAATTTGATATTTAGTTCTAGTATTTAATTCTATGTATTCAGTATAACTATTGCTTAAATTTCTTAACATATATAAGTTATGGTGGGTATTAGCATATTTCTTAAGCATTGTTATAAATCTATGTGTTTCTTAATATTCAATAATATTGTTTTTTAGATGATTGTGATGGCTATTCTTAATTCTTAATTTGATGGGATATTTAATCATTATAGAAATGAATCTCTGAGGTGTCTGTGGACTATTATCTAGATCACAAGGTTAGAGGTATGAAGATACACTAAAAATGTAAGCAGTGTTATGTCAGGAGGCAAAAATGTGGACTAAACAGAAACAAAAAGCAATTTGTGCACATGCATCCATTGTTCTCTGCCTCCTGGTGACAGATATGATAATACATGTGGTCTTATGCTCCTTCATAATGCAGGCAATCACAAACTGTGAAACAAACTAAGTCTTTCTTTCCTTAGGTTTCTATATCAAGTATATTTTGTATCCAGGATTTGTATTTTAGACTAGGAACTAACTTAAAGAGTGTTTTTATATTTTTCAAAAGTATAAGTGCGATTGATCTAGAAAATTTTGAAAAAATTTGTAGAAGTTGTTTTTTAAAAGCAGTAGAATTAATAAATAAAAGGACAGAAGTGCCTCTGTCATCCAGAGAATCATTATATTGAAGATCAAAACCTGTAAAATGTCAAATAAAATATCACAGGGAAACTCATATCGAAACTGGTTGTTGTGTCAAGTAAGAAGCAGTATTCAGTACACAAAAATCCAAATTTTAATGATTATTAAAGGTTATGTGTATAATTATACATATTGAGCAATGCAACTGAATGTGTGATTTATATCTATTTAAGTGTAGGAACATGTCAATAAAAGAGTTGCAGTTTTCACAACTATTAATTCCTAATAAATACCATATTTCATATCATCTATCATTCAAGCAGACTAATATTTTAAAGATCATAGTAAAGTTACAATTGTTCTTGTTATTACTGTGTAGCATAAAAACAAAGGTGTTGTAGATAATTAGTAAAAATATCATTGAATGGAATCTTGGTTTCTTTCCTTGTAGCTGTGATCAAATATACTACTAAGAACAACTAAATGAGAAAAATTGTTCATTTTAGATCACTGTTTTAGGTTATAGTCCAGGGAACTCAAATCATTAGGAGCTTGAAGTGACTGGTAACATTGTATTGACAATCATAAGAAAGCAGTACCTAATACATGCATGATTGCACTCAGCCCATGTTCTACACTGTACACATTGCAAGATCCACTGACTAGTAAACAGTACCAAGTACAGTGAGGGGTTCTTTCCATAATACTTAATCCTATCAAAATAAGCACAGGCATGCCCAAAAAACTATCTCAGAGGATTCTTGTTTTTGTCACATTGATAATTAACACTAGTCACTGTAACTAGAGAAGGGAGGAAAAAAAACAGAGAATGTTCTAGAACAAAGGCTTAAGTAGACTAATTTGTGAAGAAGCACCCATGGGTTTCTCATGTTATATGGAAGGAACAAAATATTTTTTGTTTAATTTTAGCAACCAAAATGTCATAAACGTATGCTTATTTATTGACTTATAACAGGATAGACAGTGGATATAACCTCCACTGCTTGATACTTAAAATGGTATTGGTTTATAAATGCAGTTCTTCAAAACTGCAGGTCATATTCAGGCCTTTATTCTAAAAATCCATGTAAAATAATCTTATATCACTTAAGCATGTTGCTTTTTGAAAGTGCACACTCTTGGGAAATATACACACCAATATCAAATTTACTGTTGGAATTTTCCCCATAGTATATCTGCCAACTTCATTAAACACATGTGAACACTATTGTAGCTGACCAAAGCTTCAGGATTAATGTGCCAAAACCTTTCTAGCAAGATATAAGACATTTATCTTGGCTCATTGTGGAGTGCTAAATAATGCCTGATGTGATTTTTTTTTTTTTTGATAGAAGGCATCTTTTCTTCTAAGCATCATTTAGCTTGTCTTGGCATAGAAATAGAAAAGCTAAATGTACTGCAAAAGTGTTTTACATTGAAACACAGTTTAGATCTGGAAGAGACAGAAACATGTAATACAAAATCAAGGGCACAAACATCTGTTTTAACAGTGTTTCTTTTGTTAATCATTATTTATTATGATTTTATTATTTAAAAAATATTTAAATGGAAAGATACATTGATCATATTCCCCTCACCTCTAAGATCTTCCAGCATCTCTCTCCTTTCCTACCCACCCAACTTTAAGTTCTTTCTCAAAATACAAACAAAAATCCAATACAACATAGCCCTGCAAAACTAAGAAAACAAAATAAAATTCCTAAAAGAACAACAAAAACAGAACCAAAAGAACCAAACATAAACAAACCACACTAAAGTGTAACTACATGAAATTACACACACACACACACACACACACACACACACAGAGGCACACACACACACAAGCACACACATAGACACACACACACACACACACACACACACACACATACATACAAACAAAAAAACCTGTGGGCTCTAGTGTATATCACTCAACTACTCATGATGATGAAGCCTCTCTTACAGTGGCTAATATAGATTGTCTTTATCAATCAGCTGCATAGACAGCATTTGGGGCCTTACCTTGAGATTACAACAAGGATTTCTTTCACTAGAGCTCAATACTTTACATATGTAATTCATGAATACCTAGTAAACAAAAATCAAACATCTTTCAAATTTATTATTTCCTTCCTCATGGCATAGTGCCTATTTCAGTCTTTGTAAAAGAACAAAAGCCAATGAAATAAAGATATTGTTTCCAACATGCGTTTGCATGAATTCACACACATAAACAGTTGTTCATTCCTGTGGCATATAGAGTGACCTTATCAATTAATCAGTGATACTTACATGTTGATTTAATGATCAAATACATTTTTAAAATTATATATATCAAAGAAGAATAAAAAATATATTACAGGCTTTACTATAGAGCTCAGGCAATGTCATGGGGTTAATTATGTCTCTGCAAATGTCTAATGTTTAATTTACAAATCCTAGTATTACAGAGTATTAAACTATTTGGAGACTCTTCAAATATGATCAAGTCAAAATAAGGTCATTGGTGGAGTCTTTTTTCTAGCTTGACTGTTGGTCTTATCAAAAAACAAAAGAGATTAGAATTTGCATGTGTGAACACAGAGAACAGGTACTGTGAAGGGACATGAGACAGAGAGAAACATGGCCAATTAAGAGAAGAAACTTCAGAGGAAAGGAACACATTGGTTATACTTCAATCTCGAATATAAGTCTCCTCTCCAGATTTCTTAAAAAATAAGTAAATTTTGTAGGTAAATCCACGGAGTCTAAGGTAGCTTGCTGTGACAACTCAAAGTAATGCAGATGAGGATGTGGCTAAGAATTTAACCTTGTCCTCAAAGAAGTCACTGTTCGTATGCCACCTCTTGGATTTCTTAATATAGCCATGTGATAATAATGAGATTTAAGGCAGGAGTATGTCACTTCAGGGGGAGAAACATTGTTTGTGGTCAGAGCTTTAGTCACAGTGTATCAAGCAACCTAGTAGCTTAGGTGAAGCACACAAATCTGATGGTGTACCTATGGATTATCACTATTCAGAGCCAGGAAAGAAATTCCTCTTGAATTCATAGTGGGCCACTGACAGCTGCTCATTTGGTATTTCTTTGTTCTCTGCCCTATACATTTCATATATTGTTTCATTTTTTTTCTGTATCTTCTACCTGTAATAAGCATGGGCTGGCCAGAGGGCTCAGCAGATAAAGATATCTTACACACAAGCCAGATGATCTGAGTTCTATCCTGGATCTCACTTAAAAGTAGAAGAGATCAATTTCATAAAGAAGTTCTCTAATTTCCACATATATTCTATGACATGCCCTAAAAACTTTATCTGTGTGTGTGTGTGTGTGTGTGTGTGTGTGTATGTGTGTGTGCATGAGCGTGTGTGCACACGTGTGTGTGTATGCACCCAAAAGGAAGATTTGCAGACCTCACTGATTTTGCAATTGCTCTCCTATATAACAATGGCTAGGTGTGAATATTGCACTTTTAAGGTGAATACATTCAATTGAATTCCATTTATATTAGTGGCAGACTCTCATAAAATTAAATTAACAGATACTTTGCTTCAACTTATTTAATTGTCAAAATGTCAGAAAACAGTTGGGATTGTTTGCAAAAAAAAAACCAAAAAACAAAAAAAAAAGCCAAAAAACCAAAAATACATTAGCTGAAAAAAAAATCTTTTCCCATGGATTTTTTTTTTATGTCAATCCTTTAAGCAAGAAATGAGTACAGCTTTGAATTTTATCAGCAAATTTTATAGAACAGTTTTATCCTTTCTTGTTTTTATATTAAATGAAATATTGGAAAGAACTTGTATGTAGATTTTTTTTCTGATAGTATGTACAGATTTACATGTGTATGTCCTTGTATAAGTATTTATGTATATGGGTTTTTTATATGTGGATAGCATAGATTCACTTTTAGGTCATGGTGTTTGTTAGCACACAGACCTGTTGTCATAAATAATTAAAAATCAATCTGCTCTATTGCTGGCAATGAACCATTGGACTGGCCAGCCAGGCACTAGTGGGCAGCGGCCAGCCTTTTCTCATCTCATGGAGACTCTCTGACTCAGAGCTCTGAAATCTCTCCATCCAGCTCTCTATGTTCCCACTGGTGGGTCTCCCATGTCCTTTTGGCGTGCACATAGGGCAAACACATGCTTTGCCCCCATACCTTTCTCTCTGGAACACAGTCGAGCAGCTGTGTGAAGGACAACACCGCACAAACTTAATTCAGAAACAATGGTAACTCAATCGCTGAGTGCATTACGTACAATCTTAATCTTGTAAGCCATATTACATTAAATCCTTTTGGTGGCGAGTCCTGGCAGATTGGCCATCTAACCTGGGAGACACCATTAGCTACATCTTGTCCTCTCACTTTTCCTGTCCAAAGACTCCTAAGTCTCCCCTGGTTCCTCTCTTCCCTGTCCAACCTGGAAGTCCTGCCTACTCCCCCAGTGATTGGTACCTTTATTCATTGGAGAAGGGTCACAGGAAGTCACCTGAGTATGGGACTCATTCCTAGTTCCAGATAACTCCTCCTGAGAAAGCAGAATTAACACCAAAATGCAGGCAGCACAAGGGCCATCCACAGCACAGACTTGTATAAAAAAAATTCCTAGGATTCAGATAAAGGATAATTACCTCAAGAGATGGAGAGAGGGTGGGTGAGAATGATGCCATGGAAAACATCTTCAATGTGGCCACTCACTCAACATTTTAGTTAATAAGGTTAATAAGGGTATCTCAGAGAATATGGAGCACACCTTACTATTTTTTTTTAAAGCTAAAATGACTAATTGGAAAGCCATAGATATCTACCTGAGTTACAGGTACATATGGCTCAGCCATCTTTTAAAATAAATGTATCCTGAGGACCTGAACTCAGACCCTTACATATAAGAATCTATATGTGTCGTGCGCGCAGGACAGACACACAGACGACAGCCAAGATCCTTCTGCAGCCATACTTTATTCCATCTTCCAGAGGGCGACCCCCCACACCCCCAAAAGCACTGCTTATATATGCCCTGGAGCGGCATGCTCATCTCTGATTGGCTGTTTGCTCATTACCTCATGAGACACCTCGGGATAGGCTGTGACTTGGCGTTTTTGGTCCTAGCACATGCGCAGATGGGCTGAGACTTAGCGCACTCTGGCCCTAGGCACATGCGCAGACTACGTGTTAAGGGGAGAAGAAACCGGCTGCCGGCGCCATCTTGTAATGGAGGCTGCCGGCTTGGGTGTGGCTCTCTACATATATGTAGCATGTATTGTGACTCACTGAACAACATCCTCAGGGTCTAAGACTTTAAAAGTAAGCATTTCTGCCGGGCAGTCATGGCGCACGCCTTTAATCCCAGCACTTGGGAGGCAGAGGCAGGTGGATTTCTGAGTTCAAGGCCAGGCTGGTCTACAGAGTGAGTTCCAGGACAGCCAGGGCTATACAGAGAAACCCTGTCTCGAGAAACCAAAAGAAAAAGAATTTCTGTATGCTGATTGTAGATCCTAAGAGGCAGACAGAACAAAATTGCAAAGAGAGAAGAAAACATGTACTAGCTGAATTCTATTTTTAAAATAATTGCATATTAATATGCATATCTGTAACTACCTTTGAACTAATCTCATTTTACCTTGTATACAAGAAGCATTTTGCTTTTGAAAGATTCTTTGAGCGAAAGTTTTATTCCAGATATGCCTGAAAATTACTTATGAAACTGAGAGAAACTTCAAAGAGATTTGGTCAAAGTATATATTTGTATCAAATACTATAGTTAATACAATCAATAGATAGTTTGCACTTTTATGTATTATTAACTTGCATTGGTTCCTACTTTCAGTTTGTGATATGACAAGAACTACTCACAAACTGTTCAAATTTTAAATATACTGAGATTCATAGAGCTGTTGGAATATACTAGAGATATTTCATTCAATTTTTTCATAGTCCATGGAGTCCATAATCTTCTTCTATGAGATCTTGGTAAGTGAAATGAATGTATTTTTTCATTGTGACCTTTCACCTAGTATCTCCTCACATGTATGACACATGTTCCCTAAGCCTACATTTCTCAAGTAAACATTAGAATTACCTGAAAGAGTTTCTGTGAGGAGAGAATAGAGCAATTGGAAAGTGCTTGGATCCAAGGAGCTGAAGGGTTTGCAGCCCCTTAGGATGAACAACAATATGAACTAACTAGTACCCTCAGAGCTCCCAGGGAATAAACCACCAACCAAAGTGTATATCTGGAACTACCACATGGTGTGACTAATGGCTCCGACAGCATATGTAGCAGAGGATGGCCAAGTCGGTCATCAATGGGAGGAGAGGCCCTTGGCCCTGTGAAGGTTCTATGCCCCAGTGTAGGGAAATGTCAGGGCCAGGAAGCAGGAGAGAGTGGGTTGGTGAGCAGGGAGAGGAAAGAGGGAACAGGTTGTTTGTTTCGTTTTTGTTTTTGTTTTATTTTTATTTTATTTTATTTTATTTTATTTTATTTTCAGAGGGGAAATGTGGGGCAGTTCTGACAGCCAAAGTCCAGTAGAGCAAACCACTTTGAACCCCGGAGACCTACTGAGCATTTGCTCGAAGGGACGGAAGGTGTTCAGTGAATCGCTCCTGAGACCATGGCTCAGATTTCAGCCCAGACCCCTCACAGCTGCCTCAGCAGGAGATGTGTGCTCTATCAGGTAGACACTGCCTCCAACTCCCAGCATTCTAGCTGGACCTTACACACAGTCATCTGATCACAAGCCAGGCATGCCACACCCCATACAATAAAAAGGGTGGTTTGCCCCCTCCTCACTCTCTTATTCCCTCCTCTCTTATTCCCTCCTCTCTTATTCCCTCTCTTTTTCTCTTGTTCCCTTCTCACTCTCTTGTTCCCTTCTCACTCTCTTATTCCCTCCTCGCTCTTGCTTCCCCTCTTTCTTACCCCTCTCCCTCTAACTCTTACCCTCTTGTTCTCTCTCTTCTTTGCTCTTTGTTCTCTCCTCTCTCTCTCTTACTTCCCCTCTCTCTCTTCTCTCTCTCTCTCTCTTTCTCTCTCTCTCTCTCTCTCTCTCTCCTTCCTCTCCTTTCCTTCTCTCCACTCAACTAGCATATTTCCCCTTCCTACAATAAAATAACTCATTCATACATTGCCTCCTTTTTAATTAAGGCGCCGTGCAGCAAACATGCCAGCTCTAGGAGGGAGAGAGAGGCCTGGGCCTCAGCACCAGGGCCCCTTTCCCCCAGGGAGAGAGAGAGAGCCACAGCAGGCTGGGCCTGGGCCGCAACGCAGGCCCCCCTCCCACCACTTATTGGAACAGCAGGGAAACTGGGAAAGGAGATATCATATGACATATAAATAAAGAAAATATCTAATAAAAATAAAAAAGAAAGTGTTTGACATTGTAGATACTCAAACATAAGTAAGGTGACACAATCTCACAAAAACTTGCCATTCCTCTGGTTCCAGCACTCTTTGTGCCCACTCTTTGTCATGAACTCTGAGCTGTAGGTGTAGCAATTAGATTGTATATGTATCCTTTGCAACTGGATTCCATACTATCCATTCTGATTGATTATGTCCTTCTGTTGTGGTCTCCATATCTTGCAAAGATGTAAAAATAACTTTTACTCACCTGATGTAATTGTAGTTTCAAAGGCTTACTGGTGAATAACTTCACCCTTTCTAGTTCTTTCTCTACTCAGGTTAACTGGTTCAACTCAGCTGTATTGGCTCAAACTTCTCTCCAAGTTGACTGATTCAAACAGGACTCTCTGAATTTCTGACTGAATTGTTTTCTACTTGAACTCAAGCTAACTATGGCTGCTTGTTCTAATCTTGTTCCTTCTCTGGATCATTCTATATTTACCTGTTTCTAACTGGTCTTCTCTGCAACCTTTCGCTGTAAAACTTCCCCAGTAAAAACTACCTTCCTCTGCTCTCTGTTTCCCTCTCCCTTTTCCTTCCCCTCTTCCTCTTCCTTTTGCTCTCCCTCTCCCTACCCTCTCTCTCTCTCCTTCCCTCCCTCTTTTTAGTTGTCTCCCTTTCCTTTCTGTCTAATAAGAATTGGGCATATCCTGTCTCTGACTCATTCTGTCAGACCTTTCTCTGGTTTGTTGCTTTGCCTGCCCCTCAAGTAGATGTCACTTTTAAACATGGCTGATTTCTTCTAACAACTTTACCTACATTTTTGGTATTAAAGGTGTGTACTAGGGCATGTATTCCAGATAGCCCATACTATAATCCAGGCATGTCGACCTTCTGACCAGATCAGAGAAGCCTAGAAGGTCTTTGGATGTGATCCCTTGTCAGAGCAACCATGTTGTTGGATGACAAAGAGAAATTTCCTTGACGAGAGGTGAGGACCGCAGAAATCTGTGCTTATCAGTACAATCACATTCATTCTCAAAGCATTTTCTTTACACACTGACATCTAGGAAGATTCTTTTGTTTATTTATTTATTTGTTTTTGCTAAAAAACTGACCCCCCCCAAAAAAACAAACAAACTAAAAATAAAATTAGCAGTTAAGATGGTTTGTGGAAACATTTGAAATGTAAATAAATGTTAAAAAAGAAAGAGAGAAAGAAAGAAAGAAAGAAAGAAAGAAAGAAAGAAAGAAAGAAAGA
>JADRCD010212180.1:9627-38126 GCA_019843815.1 Montemys delectorum | reverse complement strand
ACACACACACACACACACACACACACACACACACACACACACACGGAGATCGGAGGGAGAGAGAGACAGAGAGAGATAGAGAGGGGAAGGGAGGGGGAAAAGGGAGAGGAAGGGAAGGGAGAGAGAGGGGAGAAAGGAGAGAGGGGGGGGAGAGGGGGAAGGAAGAGAGAGAGGGAGGAAAGGGAGGAGAGGGGAAGGGACAGGAAGAAGAGGGAAAGGGAGAGGGAGGAGAGGGGGAAGGAGGAGAGGAAGGAGAGGGGGAGGGAGAGGGAGGAGAGGGAGAGGGAGGGGAGGAAGATGGAAGAGAGAGAGAGGAGAGGGAGGGAGAGAGAAGGAGAGGGAGAGGGGGAGGGGGAAGGGGAGAGAAGGAGAGGGAGAGTGGGAGGGGAGAGAAATTATTATGTGTCTGTTCAGGTTTCAGCCTTTGGAATGCAGTAAGGTATCTGGAGTAAATGTCTTTTTTTTTTCTATAATAGAGATAACTGTCTTACTGTGGCACTAGGAGTAAAATATTTCCACAAAATGTGAGCTCTAGGAAGAAACAATTTTTCTTTGTTTTGTGGTTCATTTTGTTCATGTCTGGATCCTGAATCAGAAGAGCTTGAATCTGTGTCTGACACACAGAAGACATTAATAAACACTCAAAGAAGAACAAAAGACTTAAAACATGGATAATAAAAACAAATCAATGAATTACAAAAGGAAATGTCTCAATTGTGGGTTTGAGATGAAATGAAGAGATTGTTCAGGCTTGAACAAAGTTTAGTAAATGAGAACAACTGATGAAAAACAGTCATCTATGAGCTTGCTCCCACATCCAAGGAAGAAAGAGGTACTGGATATTTCTTCAAGGTCTGTTCTCTCAAGAAGCCCTGGATGAAGAACAGCCTATTACAATGCTTCCCGTTATGGATCTCTATTATTGGTGTCTGTAGTAATAGCTGCTGAGAAGGTATTGGTAAAAATACACACAGAAAAACAGAAATACAAAAATTTGACATTGACTGAATTTCATTCTCTGTGATCATTTATTTAACCATTTCTTAATAAATCAATGTACTGCTGTTTTCCAATTGTGGGTACTATGAAGCTATACAGATGATACTATTTGATTTTATCTCTTAATTCTACTACATCTAATTAAGGGAGACTTATGTCATTTTATAGGGCAAGGATTTGTCTCTCAATCAGCTATGAATACTCTGAAGTTTATATCATAGCATATTGTTCATTGACATTCAATTCAAATCCTGACATAGTTTGATCATCAGTAAGCACCCATTACTACAATGCATTTAGTTTCTTCCTCTTATGCTCTAAAGCTGTAACATTGGCTTGATTGTGAAATCCCCAATTAAATGTCAATATTAAAGAATTGTTGGATTAAAGATTGTATTTGATTCAACTATTTGCAAGTATTATCAGCAATAACTTCTTAAAGTTTTGTAGGAAACAGCATTTAGGATACTGTCAAAATGTTTCTAGGAAGGTAGAATACATATGGATCAATATTTTCCAATAAATAATTAATAAAAGCAATTCTGTTTTAGATGCTGAATCAGCCCAGCAGAAATAGTCATTAATGAATATCAGCTCTCTTTTTTAAGTTCTTCTAGATCACACACACACACACACACACACACACACACACACACACACAGAGAGAGAGAGAGAGAGAGAGAGAGAGAGAGAGAGAGAGAGAGAGAGAATAGAGGGAGAGAGGAAGAAAGAGAGAGAGGGGGAGGGAGGAAGGGAAGGAGAAAGAGAGAGGGAGGAAGAGAGAAAGAGGGAGGGAGGGAGAGAGAAAATAAGTACCTTAGCACAGATTTGGATAAAATGTGAAGAAAATGACATAACATTCACAAAGACATGATTATAGAGAATGATTAGGGAGGAATACTGCTCAGGGTGTTCCCTTTAAAGTGAGAGTAAGAGGAAATCTTTAGTTATTATCGCAACCTGTGTCATGGGGTCAGTAGTGTAAAGTCTTAACTTAGGACCCAAGTGAGTTTAATTTGGCCATTTTACTTTAAATAGCCCTAGGTGAAGAGAACATTCCAATTGTGTCATCATGTCCTTTTTACTTCTTATATTTTAGTAAGAATTATAAGATTATTTCCACTAAGTAAAATGAACTTTGTGATCTGTGAGTGGCTGATTCCTGGAACTCATGGAATTCAAAATATTTCAACTAAACATCCAGTATTTGCATGTACCTAACTGTCATGTATGTTTAGATCATCATCCTAATATCTAATAAGATCATGTTACATCATATTATTTAGTGAATGCTGGTAAGAAAAATGTCTATAAAATTTAATATAAATATTATTTTTTGAGATTTTTTTTAAATTCACAATTGGCTGAATCTTTAAATTCAGATTCTGTAAATGGCCACTGGCAATAAATTGTGTGAATACGTTTTTTAAACACTCAGTGAATTCTAAAAGTCTTCGATGTTGTTATTTTTATTAGTTAGTACAAGTCTCTACCACACATCTTTGACATTGGCCAAATTTTCAATGAAGCCACAACGTAGTATACTTTTAAGCTAAAATGAGACTCTTAGCACATGTTCTTATGGTTGTGCTACCTTGTGGAATGTTTGCTTGCTTGTGGTGATGTCTAATTTGCTCTCGAATGTTAGTGGTTGGAATGAGAGTTACTACACAAATAAAAAGAGTGACTGTCATTGATTTTGCAGCAAGCTATCCCTCAAAAGCAGTGGACAGCTCAGAACTTCAAGACGAATGATGACACTATTTGGGGGTTGAACGGTCCAACCTAAGTTTGTTTTTCAAAGACACCAAAGCATTTGGGAAATGTTGCTGTGAAATCAAAGAGGCTGGACAGAAATCTAGAAAGAATTGAATAACAAATGTAGAACTGCAATGTGTGTAAAGAGGTTCCCAGGATATGAGTCAACAATAATCATCTAATGGAAAAATCCACAATGGAAACTAGGTACAGATAGTGAGAAATAAATAAAAAAAAAAGTCCTTTACAAACTAAGAAGTGGTCAGAGAAACTATTACCAAGGCTATGCAATAGCACATTTCATAACCCTGAAGTTGAGTGAAGTGTGATTAATTCAGACAACCAAATATATGGTATGATTTGAGGATGTGGTACAAACAGTATATAGAACAGGAGAAAGACAGGTCATGATTGAGCAAGAAAAGTTTTTATATATGGTAATAAGATTCTTTTAAGTCAAGAACTATTAAACCTAGTGTGAAGAATTCTATCAACACTTTTTCTATACAATTGACTGTGTTTCTTATTTAAAGGATCAAAAATAGTTGTGTCTTTGCTATCTCCTAGATGAAATGAATATGAGTCCCTGAGTGAACACTATGTCAGAAAAGGACAACTGAGTGATAGATTAGAAACTTAATGATGGAAATAGGTTGGAATGTTGCAAGTCCAGAGTAATTACTATTTATCTTGGACCCTCCTTAACATATTAAGTAGTCATTCCTTGCCTCATTAAATGTCAGAGCTACCATTCTTTGAGTATCAGATAAAGACGAACCCAATAGTCTGATAGACAGATAAAATATTTGGAACGTATTAACCTGACAAATCCCTATTTTTCTGCCACTGAACAAAGCTAATCCTGCTGTCAGATAGCATCTAAGTCCTATAGGAGTTTTCCTCATCAGACTATAACCTGCCTACCTAAATTGCCCACAAGGTAATCTAAAGGTATCTTGGTTTTTTCAGTTGCTGTAAAGAGTTCATAAAATTGCTACCTCACTGAAACACATAATTGAAAGTGATCTACATCTGTGTTCTTGTGCTGTCATCACTCATATTTTGTTCCAGAATGAACTATTTCTCTTACCCCTGTGAGGCAAGAGGTATGGTTGTTTGGACAGAGATACCCACAGGACAGCAAGCAGAAAAAAATGCATATCTGTAACATGATGCAAACACACACACACATACACACATACACACACAAACACTCAAACACACACAATCACATCAGGGTTATTAACCATAAAATGATATCTCTAACAATGGCCAAGAAATACAAGGCATTATTTAATTAGAATACATTTCACAGGATGTTCAGGGTTTCGGGTTGCACATTTGCATCTTTCAAACGTGTAATTATGTTAGATAATATACCCTGTACTGGAGTTTTTACATAAACACTTGTGGTCTAGTTCCGAATTATCTCTACTGCATGCAGCAGCTGTTGGGAGAAAAATATAAGCTATTAAAAGCCGTTTGAATTAGATGTGGTCTACTTGCATAAAATGTACAATGCCTAGTCACTTCTCAAGCATAAAGGTGAGTTACTGTTTATTTCTTATGCAAAACGTGTTCCTGGGTAAGATACACAAATTAAGTGGCCTGTAGCAGAGTATGTTACCAATTCTGTGAGAAGCTTTAGAGTAAGTCCCTCTAAATACACATTTCAATTCCAGATAAATTCTTTATTCATAGGCCACAAATGAGAAACAAATACTGAAGGCCATGACCAAGCAATAAAGCTATAGTCATGTTCTTTCTTTTGTTGAAATGGTGTTTTAATTTTACTTTTTGATCATAAACCCGATGGCCCAATTCTCATTAAGTGGCCTTCAGAATACAGAGAATGGTTTTAAACCTAGTGATCTGGGGGCTGGAAAGATGGCGCTGTATTGGAAAGCACTTTAATGCTTTTACAAAGACCTGGATTTGGAGCCCAGCATCCATTTTGGGTGGCACATAACTGTTTGCATTTCTGTTTCCAGAGGATTCAATATGGTCTCCCAGCTTCTGTAACCACATCATGTGCTGAACACAAAGAAACGCACACACACACACACACTCACTCACAATTTTAAAATAATATAAAAATTCATTTTGAAAGTATGTTTGATTGAGTTACCATTAAAATAGAGTGCATAACAGTATAAGCATTAAGCAAAAAAATAAAAAATAAATAAAAGGAATTTTGCTTTAGATACTGCTCTTATACAAATGAGAGAATAGGAAAGGAAAAAACTCAGAATACAGCCATCCTGGTGTTGCTGAATGTCACACATTTCTGGTTAGAGCCAGTGTTGTAGAAGGATCAGGTACTGAAGTCAAAGTTCATGGGATTTAATGGTCTCTGCCTCTTCTCAGATGAGCAACTGATGGTCAGCTTGAGTTCGCTCTTATCTACTACATCTGGAAGTGAATCCAGACATAACCTGTGGAACAGTGAAAACATTTGTGATGACCTTTACTAAATAAACACCTTCAGTTTTTTTTCTTTTAATTAATAAATATATTTTAAAGCAATTTTCAGATCAGGGAAAAGAACTTGAAGAGACAATACTAAGGTATTTTGTTTTGTTTGTTTGTTTGTTTGTTTGTTTGTTTTGAGAAGGGTTTCTCAGTGTAGTGCAGGCTGTCATGGAACTCACTTTGTAGACTAGGCTGGCCTCGAACTCAAAGATCTGCCTGCCTCTGCCTCCCAAGTGCTGGTATTAAAGGCATGTGCCTGTCCTTCCTTCAGTCTCTGCTCCATAGTTAATCTCTGCCACTCTTTCTGTGTGTGTTTGGTTCCCCTTTTTAAGAAGGAATGAACCATTCATTGAACTGAGTACACTGTCCCCAATGAAGGAGTTAGAGAAAGGTTCTATGGAGCTGAAGGGTTTGCAGCCCTTTAGGATGAACAACAATTACTAACTAGTACCCTCAGAGCTCCCAGGGACCCAACCACCAATCAAGGACTATACAGGGTGGGACTGAAGGTTCTGGTAGCATGTGTATAGTAGAGGACTGCAAATTTGATCATCAGTAGGAGGAAAGGACCTCGGCCTTGTGAAGGTTCTGTGCCCCAGTGTAGGGGAATGCCAGGGCCAATAAGTGGGAGAGGGTGGGGTGGCAGGCATGGGGAGGGGGGAGGCAAAAGAAGTTTGTTCTTGTTGTTTTTGTTTGTTTGTTTGTTTGTTTTTTGGAGGGGAACCTGGGAAAGGGAAAATTTACATGTAAATAAAGAAATTATCTAAAAAAAAAAAAAAGGCATGTGCCACTAGTGCCCAATGACAATACTGAGATTTACACATTTCTGTTGTCTCCCCAGCCTCAGCCCAAGTGCCTCAATTGTTAACATCATGCTTATTTCTAAACATAGCCTATGAAGCTGAAACTGCATTGATCAATTTTAATACATAAACCAGCTTTTCAGTCAGTAATGACAGCAGTGCGGGTGATCTCTACAGATTTTAACAAATGTGCAATGCTTCCTCTCCAACAATAGTTCAAAGAACAGTTCATTGCCTCAACATCCTTCATAAGCTGCCTCTCCATCCTTTGTCACTATCTTCCTCACAAACCTGCTTGCATTTTGTGTTTTTCCAATGTCTCTACAGCTTTGCTTTTCTAGAATATTTTATATTTGGAACAAACATAGACTTTCAATCTACCTTCTTTCACTTAAGAGTGTGCATTTAAGCTTTCTGTTCTTTCATTACTCGGTAACCAATTATTTATCCATTGCACTTAGCATATAAACAATGCAGTTTATCAATCCAACTGTGGAAGGACATCTTCGTTGCTTTTGTATTTTGAAAATTTTAAAGAAAACAATGCCTCCACCCAGACTTTTAAGTTGATTCCAATTCCAGATTCCATATTGTTTTCCTAATCTTGTTTGCATTAAAGAGAAAAAGAAATCTTCAGAAAGTTATTCACAATAACTTTACAACTAAGAAAACCAGTTATGAAGTGCAAAGTCATCACAGACCATTCTTGACATGTTAGCATCTTACATACATCCATTATATTCTCTAACATACAGACAGCCATGTTACATCCCAGAATGTACAGATATTCCTCATATAAATACAATTGTTAACCCATTAGTTCATACTTAAAAGACTGCCAAGATAATTCAGGTGTATATAGATATGTATATATGTATGTATGCATGTTATTGTGTATGTACAGAGCTGACCATTTGGAATTTTGTAACCATACATACAAGTGAGATTGTATGTATTCAACAGGTTATATTTAGAACTATGAATATACATATACACATATGTAGATATATGCATACACACATATATATATTCACACACATGCATGCATGCACATATGCACACACGTATACACACACATAGATTGTTCACCTGACAAAGGCATTTGTTACAAAGACTGATGTCCTAAAATCCATCCTACAATCTACCTGATTGCAAGGAGAAAACTAATTAACACAAGATGTACTCTGACCACTGTGTAACATGTGTGCACACATGTCTACTTCACATAAAATTTTAAGACCACAGTAAGACACACCTGGCATTTTCTCCAAATCTGTATCTACACTCTGCTAGATGGACTGCACTTTATTCATGTAGTATAATGTTAACCAGTACAAAGATATCTACAATCTATATTTTGAGTTGGAAAAGGGATTTTTGTCAAAATTTTAACTGGTGTTACTGTTATTTTTTGAAGCTGAAGTGTCCCCCTTTGACTCAGATGTAGATTGTTCTTATACAGTACGTGATAAAAACCTGAAGGTTGTAGAGCCCTAAAAATGTGGATAGAGAACAGAAATAGATGACTGTGTGTGAGCTAGTAAAGGTTAAACCCACTTCCTAGTTTCTGTCTGCCATATAATAAAAAAAAAAACCTTACGAGAGAACTCCTGTGACTATGGAGTGAGCCACTATCATTGTCATTCATGTCTGAACTGTCACCATAAAAAATAGCCCAAAGATCAAGTGACCATAGATATGTGTGTTCATTTCTGGGTCTACAGTTCTATTCCACTGATCCGCCTGCCTGTCACTGTATCAATACCATGTAGTTTTTATCACAATTGCTCTGTAATAAAGCTTAAGTTCAGGGATGGTAATTCCACCAGAGGTTTTTATTGTTAAGAATAGTTTTTGCTATCCTAGGATTTTTGTTATTCCAGATGGATTTGCAAATTGCTCTTCCCAAGTATGTGAAGAATTGAGTTGGAATTTTGATGGGGATTGCATTGAATCTGCAGATTGCTTTCGGCAAGATGGCCATTATTACTATAGTAATCGTGCCAATCCATGAGCATGAGAGATCTTTCCGTCTTTAGAGAACTTCTTTGAATTCCTTCTTCAGAGACTTCAAGTTCTTGTCATACAGATCTTTTACTTGCTTAGTTAGAGTCACACCAAGGTATTTTATATTATTTGTGACTATTGTTAAGGGTGTTGTTTCTCTAATTTTGTAGGCTGGACTGGCATTTGTGTTCTCTTAGGGTCTGTATGGCATCACCCCAGGATCTTCTGGCTTTCATAGTCTCTGGCACAAAATCTGCTGTAATTCTGATAGGCCTGCCTTTCTATGTTACTTGACATTTTTCCCTCACTGCTTTTAATACTTTCTTTGTTTTGTGCATTTGGTGTTTTGATTATTGTGTGGCAAGAGGAATTTCTTTTCTGGTCAAAACTATTTGGAGTTCTGCAGGCTTCTTGTATGTTCATGAGCATCTCTTTTTTTAAGTTAGAAAAGATTTGTTCTATAATTTTGCTGAAGATATTTACTGGCCCATTACATTGGGAGTCTTCACTCTCTTCTATACCTATTATCCTTAGGTTTGGTCTTCTCATTGTGTCCCGGATTTCCTGGATGTTTTGGGTTAGGAGCTTTTTGCACTTTGTGTTTTCTTTGACTGTTGTGTCAATGTTTTCTATGGTGTCTTCTACACCTGAGATTTTCTCTTCTATCTCTTGTATTCTGTTGGTGATGCTTGCATCTATGTCTCCTGACTTCTTTCCTAGGTTTTCTATCTCCAGAGTTGTCTCTATTTGTGAGCCTCGAGCATGTGGGCACAGGGGAAAATTTCCTAGACAGAACGCCAATAGTTTATGCTCTAAGATCAAGAATTGACAAATGAGACCTCATAAAATTACAAAGGTTCTGTAAGGCAAAGGGCACTGTCAAGAGGACAAGACGGCAACCAAGAGATAGGAAAAGATCTTTACAAATACTATATCCGAAAGAGGGCTAATATCCTGTATTCACAAAGAACTCAAGAAAATAAACCCCGGAGAACCAAATAACCCTATTAAAAATGGGGTACAGAGCTACACAGAGAATTCTCAACTGAGGAATACCGAATGACTGAGAAGTACCTAAAAAAATGTTCAACACCCTAATCATTAGGGAAATGCAAATCAAAACAACCCTGAGATTTCATTTCACACCAGTCAGAATGGCTAAGATCAAAACTCAGATGACAGTAGATGCTGGTGAGGTTGTGGGGAAAGAAGAACTCTCCTTCATTTCTGTGGGATTGCAACCTGGTAAAAACACTCTGGAAATAAGTTTGGCAGTTCCTACAGAAATTCGACATAGTACTACCAAAGTACCCAGCTATACCACTCCTGGGCATATATCCAGAAGATGTTTCAACATGTAATAAGGACACATGCTCCACTATGTTCATAGCAGCCTTATTTGTAATAGCCAGAAAATGGAAACAACCCAGATGTCCCTCAACAGAGGAATGGACACAGAGAATGTGGTACATTTACAAAATGGAGTACTACTCAGCTATTAAAAACAATGAATTTATGAAATTCTTAGGGGAAAGGATGAATCTGGAGAATATCATCCTGAGTGAGTTAGCCCAGTGACAAAAGAAAACACATGATATGCACTCACTCATAAGTGGCTATTAGCCCAGAAGCTCAGAATACCCAAAATACAATCCACACACCACAAGAAACTCAAGAAGGAGGAAGACCAAAGTTTGGACACTTTGTTCCTTCTTAGAAGGCAGAACAAAATACCCATGGAAGGAGTTGTAGAGACAAACTGTGGAGCAGCGACAGAAAGAAGGACAATCCAGAGTCTGTTCCACCTGGTAATCCTTTCTATATTCTATTACCAAAGTCAGACACTATTGTGGATGGCAGCAAGTGCTAGCTGACAGGAGCTATCTCCTGAGAGGCTCTGATAGTGCCCAATTAATATAGAAGTAGAGGTTCATGGCCATCCATTGGACTGATCACAGAGTCCTCAATGAAGGAGCTAGAGAAAGAACTCAAGGAGCTGAAAGTTATACAGTCCCTTAGGATGAACAACAATATGAACTAATTAGTACCCTAAGAGCTCCCAGGAATTAAATGACCAACCAAAGTGTACATCCAGCTGCATATGTAGCAGAAGATGGCCTAGTCAGTCATCAATGGGAGGAGAGGCCCTTGGTACTGTAAAGGTTCTATGCCCCAATATAGAGGAATGCCAGGGTCAGGAAGCAGGAGAGGGTAGGTTGGTGAGCATGGGGAGGAGGGAGGGAACAGTTTTTTTTTTTTCCAGAGGGGAAACTAGGAAAGGAGATTTCATTTGAAATGTAAATAAAGAAAATATCTAATAAAAATAAAGATAAAGAAATAAAATATAAAAAATAAATACATTATAAAATATATATAGCCCAAGTAAATGGTATATCATTTCTGCTATTTGATAACTTAGGAAGTCCAAGCAGGATTATGGTCAGTTCAGTTACAGAGTGAGTTCTGGAAGTGCTTGGAATAAACTCAGATTCTGTTGTAGAGCTTTCACCCTAGAATACATGTCCATTAATTCTAGATACACTATCTATTCAGACCAACGAAATGATCCTACCCAAGACAATTATATCATGGCTTGTGGGAGTTGCCATTCTTCATTTTCTTTATATGCTCTCTTTACTATTTCTCCAAATACTTTCAAAATCTGCAAGGCATACCACAGTTAGAAGGCTGGTTTAATATTATAAGGCCATTTTGAAGAGAGTGAGTAAAGTCTCTGGGGCTTTTTAGTGTCTACTTTGAGCAAGCTAATATTGGTCTTGCAGTTTAGAAATTGTGGGGGTTGTTAAAAAAATTAGGAATATCCAATAAGAATGTCTCATCGCTTGAAAAGATTATTCATTCATAGTAGCAAGGTTGGCTATATCAGATGAGTGAGAAGTTCCACTTTGAATATGAACTATTCCTCATAAGTTTATGTTTAAATGCTTGGTGACAAACAGAATGTTTGCAAAATCTTGGAAATTTCCGGAGTTTAGCTGGAGGAAATGTGTCCCTGTGGGTGGCCTTGAGGTTAAAAAGCATAGCCCAATTCATTTTCACAGGTTACTGCCTTGGTATAGACACAATGGGACACAGTCCCCTGACTTTCCCATCAAGGACTGTTTTGTCTTGAACTGTCGGCCAAAAGAAACTTTCTCTTGCCTAAGCAGTGCCTTGTCAGGTGTAAAGAGAAACAAAAGCAATAAAGATCAGCTGCCTTGCTTCACTTTCTGAAAAACACAGATTTTTCTCACAGAACTGCCCCTCCTCTTTGTGCTGGAGGAATTCTGCCCTTTTCCCCACACCTGGTGGGCTTGGGTGACCAAGGGGAACCCCAAGGCTTCTGTCAATTCTCTTGTTTTAGCTGCTGCCTCTCCATTGGCCATATTTTACAGCTCAATGTTCCTGAACAATTCCCATATCTAGTATATGTTATTGAGGAAAAAATAAATCACATCGTCTTCTATGAGAGGATAGTGTCCCTCTACAAAACACACTTAGATCTATTATCTTTCTTTCTTTTGTTGTTTGGTTGAAATTTTGTTCAGGCTCTAAAGTCTTCCAGAAGCTGACAATCACTGTATCCTAGGGAACTTTAATGACCAACTTTGCATAGTCTAAAGTCATCTAAGAGGAAAGACTTCACTGAAAAATTATCCTAATCAGAATAGCTTTTAGACATTCTAGTGGATTATATTGAGTATTAATTGATGGTTTGGTACTACTTTGTATAATACTACCTCTACACAGGCATTTGCACCTATAGAATAAAGCTAGAAAATCATAAGCCTGGGAACTAGCCAGAAAACAAACAAACAGGCACTTCCTCTAGATTCTTCCCTGAGTTTGCGTCCTGATTTTCTTTTCTTATAGATTGGATCCTTGAAATACCCTCCTTTTTCTCCTAAGTTGCTTTTGGCTATGGAGTTTGCCATAGCAACAGCAAGAACACTAGAATACACTGGAGTTGGCTTCTAGTCATTTCTTTTCACCTTAGGAACTTAGATTTTACACAAAACTTGCTGCACTTGACCTAGAAATACATCTTTTTTGTTGTGCACTTTGCTCATTACCTTTTGATTTCCTTACTATATCACAGTCGCAAAAGCCTCATAAAGATCACGTCCTATTGTGGAGTTCAAAGCCACTGAAGCTCCATACTAGCCCTACAGTGTCTACTGAGTCAGTCTCATTGCTAACTCTTGGGTCCTATTTGGGCTATTTAAGTGCCTAACTCTGCAGTAGTGCCTATCTTTCCTCTGTTTTCATTCAGTTTGTAGTATTTCTGGGGGACACAGCTGGAGATAAACAAATGTCCCTAATTGCTCAGACAAGCCACTTCATTGGGTCAGTTGGGTAATAGGCCTTGAGCCCTGGAGCCCTAGTGGGCAGTTTCTACCTGCAGGGGGCAGAAGGAGTTCTGGCTGTAACTCCTGAATCTTTGGCTCCTGTTTCAGTCACAGTCTCTCACAGCTGCCCCCACAGGAGATGTGTGCTCTATCAGGCAGACAATGCCCAGAGTACCCAGCATTCCAGCTGGACCCTACCCCCAGTCATCTGACCACAGCCAGACATGCCTCATCCCAAAGACAGATAGCTACCACTCACACAATAAAAGGAGCAGTTTGCCCACTCCTCCCTCACTTGGACTTTGTGTCTTCTCTTGTTCTTTGTATCTCATCTTGTTTCTTTTCTTCCTCTCCTCCTCTCTTTTGCTTTGTTTCCTTCCTTGCCTTCTTCCTCTCTTTCCTCTCTTTGTTCTCTTCTCTTGTCTCCTTACTCTTGCTGTCTTCCTCTCCTTTCTCTCTCTCTCCTTCTCCTCTCCTCTCCTTCCTCTCCTGTCCTCCTCTCAACTTGACTGGCCTATTTTCTCTCTCCTATATTAAAGTATCTCACTTATATGTTGCCTCCATTTGACTAACGTGCCCCGCCACAGGCCTCAGCAGCAGAGAGCTGCAGCTCCAGGCCTCAGCAGCAGCAGAGAGAGAGACCCAGGCTGCAGCAGTGAGCCACCAGGCCCCACACTTTATCAGAGACTGGTTTTCTTACTATTATGTAGCAGCTTGTGTCTCAAGGATAAATTCATTATATTATTTATTTTTCCTTCTTTAGTGGGATACAGATTGCTTCCATTTTCCCTTATCCTACATTCTCACAAGGCAAGCTGTGAAAGGTTCTATTATTTCTTTAAAAGTCTTGAGGGTAGAGAGATGGTCAAGTAGTTAAGAATATAAAATGCTCTTCCAATGGACCTAAGTTCACTTCCTAGCACCAGTGTCAGGCAGCTTACAACTTTGTAACTCCAGCTCTGGGAAATCCTGTGTCTTTCTTTTTATTGGCCTTCAGAGACAACTGTACTCATGTGCATATTCCCATACGCACATATGGATGTACATTATACATTAGGATACATATCATTTTAAATCTTAGAGATAAAGCCTCTAAGGATAGTTTCCCAAACTAGAGCATATTTAAAGTCACCATCTTCATGCTGAATCATAGATTTTTTTCCTTCTGTTTTACTCAGGATTTTACAGCTTGAATAGACTCCATGACTAAGGTAACTTTTATATAAGGACAACACTAAATTGGAGCTAGATTAAAGGTTCAGAGATTTAGGCCATTATCATCAAGGTAGGAGTGTGGGAGTGTTCAGGCTGGCATGCTGTAGGAAGAGCTGAGAGTTTGACATCTTATTCCAAAAGCAAATAGAGAAGACTGACTTCAAAGGAGCTAAGATGAGCCTCTTAAAGCCCAAGCCCACAATGAACACTTCCTCCAACAATGTCACACCTATTTCAACAAGGCCATGCCTCCTAAAAGTGCCACTCCTTAGGCCAAGCACATTGAAACCATCACACCTTCCTTTGTATTCTCCTAAGAACTATTTTGTATTGCTTGTATTTGAATCCCTCTCTCATACTGTATGATTGTTCTCATGAGTTCTGGGTTTGGGGGCTCCCAAGACTCAATGTTTAATACGTAGCAAATATCAAATTGTTGCACATTTTCTCCATCATCTCAGTCAGAAAAAATGGGGTGCCAAAATAATCTCATCTTTTTCTTCTACTTCCCCTAAAACTTTAATGGCTAGTGTATAATATAATATACATTGGTTCTCTGACCAAATCAGAGGGTCAGAGTTCATTGTCTTAGCTTATCACATGTAGCAAAGGCAACATAACCATTACGACATGCCATTTAAGACCCCAACTCACACATACTTCTGCTATAGACTTAGATACATTTTCTAGTCCATCCACACTTTGGACACATCTAGACATCTATTACTCCTTTCATGAAGAAGGTAAGTTCCCCTATACAAGGTGAAGGACATAGTCCCTTGAAATGTGCCCAGTGTGCATCTCTAGCTGCACGTATTTTCATCTAGAACAATGTTCATGCAACTGTCACTGCAGCAAGGATGAGAGCATATAGTTAGAATTATTTCTGGAGATATTCCACTCTCAAATGGGTTTACCTCATTTGCATTTTCTATGGCCCATCCCAGAGAGCATACAAAAAATCTTTCCTTCTTTGATTCTATTGCTTCTTGAACCAAAGGGTTTTTTGAGGTTGCTTATGAGAATTGGAGAGAAGTGTTATTTATAGGAATATGCTGTCCCTTGAGTACTATGTCACCCAAACCCCATTTTGAATCGGTATAACTCATAAAACCCACACTTCTGGAATTCTCTGTGACTTCTGCAGCTCTGCGGACAAGTTTTCTGGCCCCGGCAATTATTTACTGCTTATGTGTCTCTGGGAGGATCTCTCGAGTCTTGTAAGTCGCTTCAGCTTCTGAAACCTCCTAAATTTCACAAACTACTTGAGTTTTATAAGCCTCTACCTCCCTCAAGGATAGAGTACTACAATTTAGAGGAAATAATCACAGCACACATCCTATCTCAAAACAAAACAAACAAAACAAACAAAACAAAACAAAACAAAACAAATTAATAAGCAATCCTAAATCACTCCTTCCAGTTAGAGTGCTTTTTTTATTTTCATCTGCCCACATGTTTGTAGCTGGTAGTTTAAACTCTTTCTATCTTTACTCTTATATCCTTTCTTTGTTCTCAGAAAAAAACCTTAGTGTTCCTGGCTTCTTAATGAGTGGGATTATCCAAATCTTTGTTCCTAAAGTTAAAAAATATTAGCTTCCCTCGATGATTCTATTGTGCAGTTTCATCAGGCTTTGTCTAACAACTTCAAAATGCTCAAAAGCTTCCAAGGAGATGCCCTGCATTTCAGAGATAATTGTCACACCTTTAATACAGTAAATGGAATGAAGATCAATCACATTAGCCAGGTTACTATTACTACTATTCATAATTTGGAGTCACTCATCTGAGAAAGAGAAAATTGCTAAATGATGACCTCACCTTCCAGTTTGATAGATTATTAACGTACCTCCTATGGCTTGCATCTCTTCTTTACAAATGAAGATTGTAAAACCAGTAGGTCTCAGAAATGTAGCAATAATAAAGCTTTTTCTATTCATACACTTTGCTAACAAACAAAGCCCCGTCATCCTCATTGGGGTATTCCATGGGTAAGTTCTGGGTATAGAAGATATAGTACCTTGTAATTCTAGTTGATTTAAAAGTATTCTAGAAAATACTCTATTACCAATACATCATGGCCCAGTTACCCAGATATTTAGTTGAAACCCCTGTAATGCTATCAAATCTTCCCAGCCAATCATCATGTTTAATATAGAGATATCAAAAAAGTTTAATTTATTGATCAAAAAGTACCCTTGCAGTTAACTTTATTTAAATAAATGAATTGTTTGCCTATGAAAAATTTTACATGGTGTAAAATGGTAATATATGGGACATTCTATCCTAAGAATGATGGTCATGCCATAGTATTTTGAATGAAGTAAATTATGCATACTGGACATGGCCTCCCTTGGAGTGAGTATGTAGTGACTTAACCAACTTTCTCTTGGACTGTCTTATTCCATTAGAGGGTGCTTCACTCTCTCTGTTAACAAGTTGGATGCTTACCTATAGCTGTAGTCAGATCCATTTTGAAGAAAGAAAGAAAGGGATGGCTGGGGAAAAAGTTTTACTGATAGGAAAGAGATGAACCAACTTTTCCAATGTTGGTTAAAATTTCTCTAAGACTGATCATGTGCTCATAAAAATCTTTGTTTGTTTACATTCCAAAAAGTTCATGTATTTCTTCTTTGTTGCCCTACTGAATTCTTGCTTCTTGTTATTGTTATCCTGATAGAGTAGTGAGCCTGATGCACGATTTCCTGTCAAAAATTAGATTGCACTGCTTATGAGGTTACTCATCTTTATTTTATGAGTGCTCTAATGTTGCAGGCTGTGCTTAATGCTATTCTTCTCCTATGGAGCCCAGCATTCTCCCACAGTGTCAGACATCCCCCGTGGTGCATAGGACTTGATGAACATACACAGGGGAAGAAGCTGTACAAGGGAGAGGTAATCCATAGAGTAGAAGAAAGAATTGTTTTTATATGTGATATTCTATGCAGATCACTGCAGATTGTGTTTTGATATTTTTAACACCATATGCTTATTTCATAAATATATAGTTAATGTATCTTATTTATCTTGGAATAAATATATAATGAAGCAAAATTGCCACCTGTATTCTTCATGGTCCATTTTCAGATTATATATAATTACAGTGAGGCCTTGCTCAATTCTCATTGGCTTAGATTTCCAATTTTCCTGATCTGTAAAATTTATAGAGGTTCACTAGCAAGGTTACTTAAAAACTAAACAAATAAATAAAATAAGTACAGTCCCTAGAAAGTTCCCAGATACAGTATACTGTGCTGACTCCCATAATCACTTCCCTTATGTCATTTTCAGATGGGTAAAAAAAATGAAAATAATGTCTGTAAATATCTCTCTTGTATTACTATGAAAAGCTGTCTGGGTCACTGAATATTTACTTAGTGAAATAGGTCTGTTCATCCAAGATGGGGCTATGAATACATTCCAAAAATAAAGGTTCATTATTTTATTTTGTGCAACAAAAAAGTTTAGTTCCTGTCTCTTTGGAATGGACTCAAGAGACTTTGAATACTCCCTTGAATAACACTGGAATAAAAATACCTCTACAGCACTTAGCTCTATTGAAACTAATCTCAGTAGGAAGTGGGAGGCAGGAAGCAAGTCAGTAGCATCTGTGAAAAAATTATTTATCCTAAAACATAATTGTTTGGAAATGACATTTTTCTTATTATATATTATAATACACCCTTCCTCCAGGCCACATCAATACAATGAATCCTTAGGACCCGGGAAAACAGAGGTGCTCACTTCATTTTTTCTTGTTGGCAGAGACCCCTGAAGTAAAGTCTAAACTGCCAGCCCTTATTCTTTCTCATATATTAAAGGTTAAAGTTGTTATTAGGAACCAGAGAAATTTTCAACATTCTTGGGTTTAACATCTCGTAGGTCTATACATGACTCCTCTATTCATTCCATTTTATTTTCTCTGTATGCTTTTCCTGGGTGTGGTATTTACTTATTTCATTGGGTAGTTTATTACCCCTGGCTCTTCTCTATGTACACTATAAATTGTTCATTAGACATAGAAAATAACCCGTTTTAATCTTACTTTGGACTACTCCATCTAGTAGAAAGCACTTACTGTATAGTTGCTTCCTTTACATATGGACCTACAGATAGTTGTCCCCTGCTTGTATCACCACATTTGAAATTGTAAGCCAGTAATGCTTCAGTGTATAGTTGTTTCCTTTACATATGGACCTACAAGTAGTTATCACTTGCTTGTATCACCACATTTGAAATTGTAAATCAGTAATGCTTCAGTTTTAAGTTTCTTCTTCATGGGTTTACTAGTCATGATTGACTAATGAGATATGATGAAAGTCTTTAGGCTGGCAGGAAATTTATATCCAATCTGTCTCTTCTTAATAAACAAATGCCAGAGAAATACATATCTCTGTCTTCCTGCCATGGAATTAATGACTGAGAACCCATACCTTGAGCTCCCCATTGTTATAAGTTCCTGCCAACTATGAAACAGAATTCAAATGGTAGAGATAGATAGATAAATAGATGATAGATAGATAGATAGATAGATAGATAGATAGATAGATAGATAGATAGACAGGTGAAAGAATATTTGTAAATATAGCCAAGTATTTAGATTCCTTGTTATCTTCTAATATTAATGTATAATTATTTTTATCCACATACATACTTATTATATTTTTTTGAAACCAGAAGCATGCTGAGTATAAAACATGTTCAAACAAATACAGCTGTAAAATGATTTTTCCGATATTGGGGGCCTCTGCTCTTCATAGTATGGCTTGTATCCATGTTTTCTCACTGTCTTGACGCAGGCTGTGTGTAAGTGTAAGTTCTTATACATTAGGTTTTTCTGGTGAGCTGCTAAGTTATATCTACTCTACTCTATGGTAGAGTGTGGTGTTCCCCACTGTAACCTCTGCCACTGAAGATTTAAATCCCATTGAGTGGAGTACTAACCACACTCATCTACATCATACCCCACAGTCTGTTTTAAAGCCTGTGGTGCTTATAATCAATACAATTGTAAAATGTGTGGTGCACACTCCTTTTTATATGTTCATTTTGTGGTAATCAGTTTTGGGCTCTGAAATGAATTTACTGAGCATACAGCCTCTGAACAATTCACAGGAATGGCCATATATTACCACCTTCATTTGGGACTGCAACTGATAGTGTATTCAGATATTAAGCATAATTTCATCTTCTTATACTTGTTCATGTTAGCATTCATGGATAAGGCAGAAACTCTAGGATCAAATACTTTTGATAAAGTATTTGCTTTACTTTAAAGCATCTCACATACTTTAAAATGTATTCAGGGCAAATATATTGCATCGTTGTAAGCAATGCCTTAAAATGACAAAAATTAACCCTCATCATTGCTATTAGACTTCTCTCCAATTCTTCACTAAGATGAATTCCCCTTTTCCAAATATCTCAGTGCTTGGCTTGATTCTGTTCTTCACACCGTCTTGTTTATATTAAAAGTTAGTTTTAGAAATGAGGCTAATGAATACTCTCAAGGCAGGAGAAAGGACAAAAAGGCTAAAATTTCCTATTCTATAATACAGGCTGTTTGAATAAAGACTCTTAAACAACATTCAGTACTTTTCTTTTTAAAAAAAAAGGCATAAATGCACTGTGGTTGTAGTATAGTGTCTTTAAAGGAGACATCGAAGGGTAGTATTGAGTGATGAGCGAGGACATGATGCAGGTACACGAACAGTAAAAGGTGACAGAAAGCTAATTGTTGTTCTAGATTAACTCTTCATTTTTTCCCTTTTTGGATGAGTGCATAAAAATGTATTTCACAATAAAAAGTTTGAAACCCTAAACAAAACCCCATGAATTAATAATATTTATTATTTCTACATAAAAGTTAATTGAGATGTAGAGAATTTGGGCATGGCCAAGTGTTTGAGTGCATACATTAATCTGGGATCATGATGATTTTTTTGTGGGTTTAATACATTACAGTCATATTTCTATTTATAAAGTATCTTTTTATTGAGAAGCTTTTATTATAAAGTTTATTTTAAAATGTAGACAGATGATAGGTTGTTAATAGATGGTAGATGGTAGAAATACATACATATAGATGATAGAGGATAGGTAGATAAATAGACACAAAGAAAGATGATAGATTGATCAATCATAGATAAATAAATATGGTGTGAGAAACTCTCAAAGTATTGGAGGTAAGACATAAGTCTGTTCTTCAGGGGATAATAATGTAGACTTGACTATGAGCATATTAAAGAGACTTGGCTAAAATAACTCATGACTCTTATCTTTCTTTGAAGACTTCTTATTCTCATAGAAGCAATTAGGTGCCTTAGCTCTGACACTAAGGTGTGACCCTAGGAGCAATTCTTCCATCCTTACTGGAATAGTGACTGATGTAGTCTGTACAAGCAGCTATAGTATTGAGAATTCATGTGCTCAATGTTTTGATCTTTCCACTAAACACTTTTTCTTAGCAGTCCTCCAGGTCCTCTTGCTCATAAAATTATCATGTGTATTCCCCATGATCTTTCTTGAACCTTGACTGTGAAAGTTTTTTTTATAGATGTCTCATTTGGATATGGGCACTTCACTGTCACTTATTCTCTCTGCTTTGATAAGTTTTGCTTCTTTTCAATACATTACATCTGTTTCAAAAAGAAACTTCTTTGAAAAGGATCACTATTGACACTAATCCATGGTATATCCATCTTATATCCATGGGTATAATAAATATTTAGCAGGAAGTTGTATGCTATTAAGCAAAAATGGCGGAAGTTCTCCTCCAGAGTTTCAAACATCTTCAGCTATGGGAGTTTGGATAGATTTATAATAGCTGCCACATGTTCTCTTCTATTGATCTGGCTTTAAGTCTAATCATATGGCTGTTGTTTATCTGCAAGTAATGCCACTGCCATTATCATTGGGGATACCTCACCATACTGATAGTAGGGAAGGCAGTAAGTTGTAGCATTGGGTATAATTATTGATAATGCTTCTCCTCATCCAGCATGTGTAGCATCTTCTGAGACTATGAAATGAGAGACAGGCATCAGGAAGGAGGATATATATATATATATATATATATATATATAACAAATAGATATAGATATATAATTATCTTAAATACAAATAAGCATAAATAAATTAATAAACCTAATATTGCTAAAAATATAAAGTAATCAACCCTAATTTCCTTTAGTCCTCTTTGAGATAGGTCAGCCTATATGTCCCAAGCTGCTTTGAAGCTCTGCATCCTCCAACCTCAGCATTATAAGTACTACAATTATAGGTATGCATGATAGTATCCAGTAGAAAGTTCTATCTATCCCTATAACCTAATTTGTTATTGATATTGAGATACCTGAATTTTAACATGCAAAAAAGAAAGAAACTAGATTTCTTTACCTCCCATCATATACAAAAATACACTTCAAAAAGATAAATGATCTCAACATAAGACTTAATATCCTGAATCTGATAGAAGTAATTATAAAGAATTTTGCTGGCTACTTCATATTTCAGTTTGACACAGGCTAAAGTCATGTGAGAGGAAGGAACTTCAATTGCAGAAATGCTTCCATCAGATCTTATTGTTGTTAAGCCTGTAGAGTATTTTCCTAGTTAGTGATGTGGGAAGGCCCTACCTGTTGTGGGTGATGCCACCCCTGAGTTGCCTTTGGTTATAAAAGAAAGCATGCTGAATGTGAACAATGCAAGGCAGAAAGCAATAACCTTCCATAGTCTCTGCATCAGCTCCCGCCTTCAGGTTCCTGCCTTGTTTGAGTTCCTGACTTCCTGTTTTGTCTTGCCTTGTTTTGTTTTGTTTTGTTTTTCGAGACAGGGTTTCTCTGTATAGCCCTGGCCTGACTGGCCTGGAACTCACTCTGTAGACCAGGCTGGGCTCAAATTCTGCCTCTTCCTCCTGAATACTGGGATTAAAGGCATGTGCCACTACTAACCTGGCAGTTCCTGACTCCTTTGAATAACTAACAGGTGTTAGCATTTTGTCTAAGTTCTGCTCCACAGTTACCTGGCAATAGCCAGGTATGCCAGACTCACTATAAATGGTGCTGCTTGCCCCCTCCTCTCTTTCTTCCTTCTTGTTCTTGATCTTGCCTTCCTCCTCCCTCTCTGTCCCCATTCCCTTCCCCCCTCTCACTCCACATGTTCATGGCCAGCCTCTACTCCTCTAGTTCTCTGTTTCTCTGTGTCTCTGTATATCTCTGTCTCTGTCTCTGTCTCTGTCTCTCTCTCTGTCTCTCTCTCTCTCTGTCTCTGTCTCTGCCTTTCTGTGCCTCTACTGCCCTCTTAACACCCCCTCATGCCCTGAATAACTCTATTTTATACTATACCATCATGTGGCTGGTCCCTCAGGGGGAAGAGATGCCTCAGAATGGGCCCACCGAGGTACCTCCTTCCCCATACCACGCCATACCTTCATAGAGCATATTCCCCATCTCTCTTTCTTTTTATAAACACAGCAACAGGGATGTGAAAAATATTAGTGAGTAAACCCTTTTCTCCACAAGTAGCTTTTGTCATTGTGTTTCATCACAGTAATAGAAATCCTTACTAAGACACAGATATATTTCAAGTTTTAGATATAGGTAAGGAATTTCAATATTGAAGAATCATGGGGAATTAGAAAAGCAATAGACAAAGGGGATCTTCTCAGGTCAGCTTTTGTATGACAAAATAGAGTCATGAATTGAGCAGAGAGTGAAACTAAAAGAATGGGAGAAAATTTTTGCCAGCTAATCATCTGACAAATAATTAGTTTTTAGAACATGCAAAAGAACTCAGAAAAATATATACTAAGGAAACAAACTGATGGGCTGTTGAACTGAACAGAAAATTCTCAAAAGAAGTCCAAATAGTTTAGGAATACTGTTTAAAACATTTCATAGCCATCATGGATCTGCCAATTCAGACTACTTTAACATTGAATCTCACCACAGTCATAATGATGATCATAAGAAATACAACAAATGCTGGTGTAGATTTAGGGAAGAAGAAGTCATCTATAATATTTGTGGAGTATAAACTAGTGGAAAGAATTTAGAAGTCAGTGTGGAGGTGTCTTAAAGAAAACAAACTAAAACTAGAACTATTATATGCCCCAGATGTACTATTCTTTGGCATATACCAAATGATTCCATGACCTAGTACAGACACACTTGAATGGTGCAAAGCTACTCTACATAGTCAGGTTTTAGTATTTGCAAAGTAAAAATTATATTTTCTATATATTTGTTAGCATTAGACATTTGGCTGTGTGTGTTGACAAATCGAGTCATATTAATAAATAGTGGATGGCAGGTCTTAAGGCATTGTGGTGTGACTCTACAGTCAAAAATGAATATTAAGCTTAAGAACAAAATGATTTTAATTAGGTCACTCTTTTGTAAATAAGACCACAGTAGTGATGGCATAATCAAAGCAAATATATCATCAAAGTCAGCATCAAATATGATACAGAAATAAATTTATCTGTATTAAGTAGTTAGGTCATGGAAACAACTGAACAAAAACGGCTCTAGAGAATTACATTGTAATGCTACATCCTCTGCTTCCTGAGAATCATCAACAACAATGCAATTGTTCAAATGAAGGAGGAGGTCTTGCAAACTCATAGTTGGAAATTCCAGTGCATTCTGGTGGCTGAAGGGAGGGCCACAGAAACATGAGGCAACCTGTCACATTATGTGCAGAGGAAGAGAAATGATACTTAATTTTATCCAGGCTAGGACCTCAGTCATGCAATATATGACACAGTCAGGGTAATTCTTCTAAATTTACTTAAACCTTTCTGTAAATGCAAACACAGAAATACATTTCTCTGTTGATTCTATGTCAATCTCTCCATTTTGACACTGATGATTTACCATCACAATTAGATGCCTTGTTAACCTGCCACTAATATGCCATATCATAACACTTCAAACCCAGTCCTCAGAGCATCCTTTTCATCTCACAATGGAAAAAATGCACTTAACTAATTTCTAAAAGTCTCTATAGTCTTTAGCAATCCTAATTCTGTTCAAAAGTCTGTCATTTCTTCTGACAGTTAGGGAGATCTACTATCTGGGAGTCCCTATAAAATTACAAGGTTGCCCTGCCCATATAAGCATACAGGTAGCACCAAGTATACTCCATCAAGAGAGAGAGAGAGAGAGAGAGAGAGAGAGAGAGAGAGAGAGAGAGAGGAGGGAGGAGAGAGGAAGAGGGAGACAGAGAGACCAAGAAACAGATAGAGACAGAGAGACAGAGACAGGGAGACAGAGAGAGACAGAGAGGCAGAGACAGGAAAAATACGTAAAATTGGAGGGAAATGTGGTGGGAGAAGAGGGAAGTTCTTGATACATGGAAGGAATGAGAGGTACTCATGATCAGAAGCATTGCCTGCACATGTGAAACCCTCAAGCAACTATAAGCTAATGTTTAAATAAACTTGTATTTCCAATATAAAATTTAATAAGATCAATATTCCAGTTTCAGAATACAAGAACAGATAGGGATACAATAAGGAAAGTTTAGATGAGAAAGCAAGATGAAAACCCAGCAGGACAAATAGCAAATTTTTCGGGTCTATATCCTGCTTCTAGGGATCATCATGATATCATCTAGATGGAGCTTTGATGTGTCTTCCTCATCAGGCTATTCATCTACTAGAGCACAATTGGCTTTTCTCTTCTGCTGCCTGCACTTCATTCACCCACCTTTCCTTGACATATGTTGCCCAAACCTGACACCTCCAAAAGCCTGAGTTCTCCATTGCAACTTTAGGCTCTGTACTGGCTAGTTTTGTGTATCAACTTGACACAGGCTGGAATTATGACAGAGAAGGGAGTTTCAGTTGGGGAAGTGCCTCCATGAGACCCAGCTGTGGGACATTTTCTCAATTAGTGATCAAAGGGGTAGGGCCCCTTGTGGGTGGTGCCATCCCTGAGCTGGAAGTCTTGGGTTCTATAAGAGAGCAGGCTGAGCAAGCCAACAAGGAACATCCATCCCTCAATGGCCTCTGCGTCAGCTCCTGCTTCCTGACCTTCTTGAGTTCCAGTCCTGACTTCCTCTGGTGATAAACAGCAGTGTGGAAGTAAGCTAAATAAGCCCTTTCCTCCCCAACTTGCTTCTCCAAAGCTTGGACCAAAGCTGTAATGTTCCTGCAGGTCTAAATAACTGAATTGGGACATCACTTCCTCAGCAGTTGGTTTTATAACCTCATTCTTCCTCTATACTTTCTCCTTTCAAATGAACCTGCCGGTTTCTAACCTGGAACATTTGATGGGTGGAGTCTTGTCTTCAGAACACTTTTCCTATTGTCATAGTACAGACTTGGGGTCCCTCTCTAATGGTGCTACCAAACACAGCTTTCTCAATATCTCTCCTGTTCTTCAATTTAACCTTCTGTCTGTCCTTGGAAACCTTTTCACAATTTGGTTCATTCTTTTGCTTTCTCTCATGTAGATCTGGATAGTGGCAACTGTACAGTACCCAGGACATCTGGGTTCTACTCTGTCTTGAGACTTGCTCAACTAGATTCATCCATTAGTTCTGATTTCAGCCTCACTCAAGCTCCCACCACATGGGGAGATTATAGGCATATTCTTTGACAGAAGGCAGCATCTATGTCTCCTAGCATAGTTCCTGATAGAATCTCTTCTGTGGATGCTTGTGAGTGGGGCCTCCACTGTCTACGTTTCTCCTAGTATTTCCATTATTCTGAACTCTCCTCATACAAAACACCCCCAGAGGCCAAATCTCGATATGTGTAGTCTCTTTGGTCACAGAAATGGCCACATCCAAGAATTCTCTATGCTAGTTAATTTATACATCCTTGGACAAAATATTTGGAAAAGGTAACTTAAAGAAGGGTTTATTTAGGGTCATAATTTGAGGATAGAGTCAATCATGTTAAGAAAGATAAAGCAGCATGAGACAGCTGATCACTCATGTCTCTAAGAGGACAGATAAATGATGATGCACAGTAAGATTTCTCCTTCTTATTTTAGCTGGGATCCAAGCCACCTAATGGTTTCATCAACATTGTGATTCAGTCCTGTTTGTTATATCTTTCTGGAAACCCATCCACAAACTCACCCAGAGATGTGTTTTCATAGTGATTCTGAATGCCTTCAAATTAAGGATGGAGAAAATCTGCAATAAATAAATTAGAATAATAAAAATGGAATAAATACATTATATAATTCGGTTTTCAATACATTATTATGTTAAATAAAATATTCTCATGAAATACTAGTAAGTTAACTGCAGAAACACGAATTGTTAGAGAAGTAATGTCTATATGAATTATTATATTTATCCAGAATATACTGATTTATAAAATTGCTTACTCTTTAGGTTTTTCTCTTCCTTGGAAATCAAAGGGACTAAAATAAAAAAGAATCCTAATACATAGTGCATGTATTTGATTATACATGTGTGGAAAAAATAAACTTTTGTTTGAAAAATAATTCTGTGACAACACTAAAGGCTTTAGCAGTTTTCAAGGATGTTTTCAAGGAGTTTGAGGATGGTTGCAGGAGGTTTATGATAGACAGTGTTGTAAAAGGCAAGTGTGCATAATGATGTTGGCTCCACTGAGAAGAAAATCATACATAGATTTTTCTAGAAACCAAGGCTACTGCATCATCGCAAACCTGAGCTGAGTCCAATATATGAAAGTCTTTCTTACAGTCCTGATCTACCTTATAAAAATTTACAAGCTATGCTCATTTGAATTTTAAAGAGGCTTTCTTTAGAGTTCCAGCTATCTTGTAAGATGCACCTTCATAATTCAGAGTAGGACCTTTCATCCAATATAACTTCATGCTGTGCATTTGGCTCCTCTTGAGATATTTGTCTCACTCCATACATGCAGTGGACACTTCATGCCAGTGGTTCTAAACATTCCTTATGCTGAGATCTTTTAATTGAGTTTCACATGGTGTGGTGACCCCAAACCATAGAATTATTTCATCGGCATAACATAAATATCTGATATGCAGGATATCTGATATCTGATATATGACCAGCCATGGGGTGGTTACCCAAAGGTTGAGAATTATTTCTTTAAGCCCTTTGGGCTGCCAAGAACCACACTTTTTTTTTTTTGACTCTAAGTACTGCTGTTCCTTCTTTACCTCTTCTTTGAAGTAATGTCTCTCTCCCAGTGGCTTTATAAATTAAAGTTGCTTTTGTTTTGTTTTGTCTTGTTTTATGGAGAATGACTTCCAAGTTATTGAAATAAGCTCCCAGAAGGGGAAAATCCACACTGCAGAGAGCTGATTATTTATAAACTGACCTAAATGCCAAAGATACAACATTTTATTAAGACTAACTTTGTAAGTACCCGTAATTAGAACCTCAAGGAACTGAGGCTGAAGAATTTCTAATCCAAGGGCAGCCTTGGTGATGGAATCAATTAGAGGTCTATCTGAACCAATAGTGAGATTGTATTTCAAAAAACTAAGACCAGACAATAGCTACAAAAAAAAAAACATGTAAAATGATATAAATGATCAAAAAGTGTATTTTTTTTATATTTTATCATTGTTAGACTTTTCATTTCTTTTTTTCTAAAAAAATTAAGCTTTCATATTGTTTAAATAATCAACACCTAGTTAGATTTCTATATGCACTTTAAAACCTTTTCATTATGATGATAGTTAAATTAATGAATGTTAATCATAGTGACCCATTGCAGCTTTTAATAAAATTTTCTGGATTTTGGTCATCTTTTATAAACTTATTTTCAGTCAATACTCTAAATTTTGTTGACCTACATTAATTTTGTTATTTTCTTGCTTGAAAAATCTCAAAGGACACTGATGTCACCTCATACATATATGTATAATGAAGAGGCTTATTTGGGAAGCTGAATGATGCAAAAAGCCCCACCAAGTATTTAAGGGGACCAAATATTTTTATATAGCATTTATATAAATCCATTGTTACTTAAAATCACATAAAATTCTGATGTAACTCATCATCACCCATTTTTGTTATCTTAAAACAATAGGAGACAGAAATAAAAAAATTATCACCACCAAAATTTCCGTGAGTGTATTAACAAGAGACATGCTATGACTCTACCATCCACTGCTTTGATGCTTCTACACATGCATTGGATATCAAGTTCATTAAAAATGGTCTGACAAACATAGGTATTAGCCATAGTCTTTGGTTATCTTTAAAATCAATAAACTCCCAATAATGGCAGTTTGATAAAACTACCACTTTGTATTGTTTTTCCAGGAGACAAAGGACTAGTGGTCCATCATAGTCTCATAGAAAAGACATTAGCTGGAGATTTTCATCCAGCCTAGTTGAACATTTCCTTGGGTTTTTCATACCAGTCCCAAAGCTGCCAACCTTAAAAATAGTGGCTCACCTCTTAAAGATGTTCCACTCCACCCCAAGTGTATCAACACTGCTATGGGTAAGTTAAAAAGAAACTTAGCCACATTGAAGTTAAGAACAACTGACTGCTATATCTAGAAAGATAATCCTGTAATTTTTATTTTCTAATTGTCATAGGAATAAGCTTAAGTATTTCTGGATTTATCACCAAAATCCTTAATCTGCCCATGATTTGAGATAAATCCTGGTTCATTAGTGTTTAACATTTAAAACTGTGTATAAATTTTATACCTGTTCTATTCGCAGTCAAGCTCAGATCCTTTGCTACATGTTCAAAAATCTCTAAGGCTACCATGTGGGCTTTCACACAAGCCTTCTTTTTTGAGACAATGGAATTTAATACTTTGCAAAAATATTTAAATCCTGGAGGAAATGTGTTGCCTAAAATGCTAAGAACATTTTTTTTTGTTCTTGTAGAAGACTAAGGTTCAATTCTCTACAATCATATGGCAGTTCACAATCATATGTAACTCGTGTCAGA
>JADRCD010212179.1:35136-58294 GCA_019843815.1 Montemys delectorum | reverse complement strand
GTATACAGCCAGGTGTGGTGACACCCCTCTCCTACATGTGTGTATACTCATGGTTTTGCTTTCCTCTCAGCTTCTAATGTTTTCAAAAGCTTGCAACCCACCACAAGTTCATCTGCAAGGCCGAGGCCACGACACAGGCTGCAGTGTTAGGCTGAAGCATGACAACATGCACCAACCAGCTGTTTAAAACAACCAGACATGAAGCCAACAGAAAGTATACAGTGCCATGAGCCGTGGGTAGCATGTATACAGCCTAGAGCAAAATCATAAACTTACCTGAAACATTATAAGACTGGGAGTGGGGAATGGATCTACGGCTTGGTTCTCTAAAAGGAAGTTTGTAGGGGCTCTCGAGTATGAACTCTTCCAATGCCAATATTGTCCCCTAATAAAATGTTGGATATGCCTATGAGTCTATACATATCACATTCCTTAAAAAGACAATGGCAAAACCACATGGATATCTAGGCTCATGTGGTTCATGGGCTAAGCTGAGCACGACTCAGCAAGAGCCCGTTAACTGTTGTCTTCATCTCTGCTATAGCACCTTAGAAAGCGTCAGTCTGGGCCTACTAAACTCAACCAGAAGACAGAGACGAGTCCTCTTAAGCTGCATCACCACCAACCCACGGGACAGAGAGCAACGATGCTTGTGTTTGGTTAGGTAGAAAGCAAAAATACCCACGGAGACACAGACAAATGAGTCAAAGCCAGCCAGCAAATACCATTGAAGTAAGTGATAACCTGTCAAGTAATTAACCTGATAAGCTAGGAATTAGGAGACCTTAGAAGTGACCCTAATGGTCCCTCCCCCTCTTTTGCTTAAAAAACAAGTTTTCTTTTTCTATTGGTTCATTTGTTCGTTTGTTCGTTTGTTTGTTTGTTTTGAGTCAGGGTCTCTCTATGTATCAATGGCTGTCCTGGAACCTGCTATAGATCAGGATAGCCTCAAACCCATTGCTAGAATTAAAAGCATGTACCTAATTCCTAGCTATTTAAGACAATTCAACACCTTAACTTACCCAAACCAGGCACCAAGTCAACACCTTAATCCTGTTCTATGTACTTCGATACCGAACTTGATAGTTTCAACTTGATAGGACCTTATGCTACTAACCATCAAATATGCTCTGATCTCGGACAGCCACCTGGAGAGCCGCCAGTTCACGGGAGTCCAGTGAACCAGTTAAATGCATCTGGGGATGGATCAAACCTTGAGGCACACCAAAATATACTCTTGTTCACTTAGCTGTGGCGCTGTTAGGAAGATATTCTCTAGCCCTGATATCTTGTTTCTACTTCTATGGTGTAAAGGTTATTACCTGTGGTTTGGAGTTTGGTCAGAAGGAGGGAAGAAAAAGCCCCAGGACACTCCAAGGCCGTACAGTTCAAGGTGGGAGCCAGCCAGCCAGTGCTGAACTTTAAAGACAAAAGAGCCTGCTGCCTTTCAAACAGCAGGCTTAGAGCAGAGAGAAAAGGCAGCAGAAGTCTGATGTGGGCTTTATGAGGTCTAAATATAGGCATCTGCAGCAGAGTGGTTTCTTTGGGGAATGATTTTAAGGATTCTCAGGAGGTGTTAGCTGCTTACTGCATTTCAGAGGAAGATAAAGGCTTCCCTGGTTGTCTGAGAGGATTGGAAACCAGAGAGGAGCCCTGGGAAGGTGAAGAAACATCTTTTGTTCTCAGTCCTCCTGCGGGACAAAGGGGACTGGAGAGAAGGTCATGGCTTGGTTTCTGACTCAAGAGAACAGTACTGAATAGGAGCCAAAAAAATTTACCCCGTGCTTCTGTCCCAACATAGCAGACTGGAAGAAAATCAAGGCATGCCAGGGGCTCTGAAGACCTGGATTTATCTACTAATAAATACAGATTGCGTGTACAAAGAGACCCTCTTCTGTAACACAGCAGAAATGTCCATTTGCATAATATCCATTCTTCAAACGGTAGCAGAGGCCACTGGATTAACGCAGGTGGTACAACCCATCAACACTGTGTCATGGAAAAGGTCAAGAGCTGAACAGGGGTAAGGCAGGACTGGAGAGAGCAGTAGCAGTGATATGCTGAATGTAGACCACGCCAGAGTCTTGGGTGCAAGTCTGACCCAGTTGCTTCTGTAGCTTTAGAGCCCTGGGGTAACCAGTGGCTTTTCCAAGCCTTAGTTTTCCCAACTACAGAGCTGAGTTCTGTGGCTCCTGACCCCAACTACCTGTGTCTTACTCTAAGCTGTTTGACTCAGTTTTTGGGATGAGACCCCAGTGAAATATTTTTTTGATAGTCTGTGAGTTCTACTGTGGAGTCAGACTTAAGCCTCGTTAGTCCAACGTGCAACTTCAGTCTGTGTTCAGGTGCAACAGACACACCTAGACTTCTGTCTGTTCTAACCATCAGCCTATATGACCGAATCTGATAGAGAGAGACCTTGGCTGAGTAGCAGGGGAGGAGGGCAGGGATGCTCTTTTCCGAATACAGGATCAGTTGCTTTTCAATGGACATTTCTTATTTTTAATCTCCTCTATCATCCAAGGAATAGTCATTCCTGTCCGCCTCTCATCGGACACCTATGACTATGTACCTGTTAGAAAAATAGAATGGACAGGCTTGATCTGTCCATAAATGCTGTTTCGACAAACCTTCCACATTGCTAGAGGCTGAACCCACGGACACGCCTACCCTGTGACAGCGATGTAACTATGCTCACCTTCGTCCCCTGGTCTACAGGGAGCATATCGAATGCCAGGAACATCTGATGGCAGAAAGCAGCCTTCCACTGGAGGTAACACTCTTAATTTACCTGCCCAGTCTGTCTTTTCACATGCTCTGAAGATCATCCCTTACTAGGTTTCTGGTCTTATTGATATATAGACCACATAATATATTAAAGAAATCAGCTCTTCTTCCGTGACAGAACCCTGCAGTAGGCTCTCCGCTTTGTTTTGTTTTTGCCACTAATTCTTTTTCTCAGATGTTCACCACCAGTCAGTCTGGTAGTCGCACCTTCTCTGACTGTGTTGCTGTTGTTGAGATGAACAACTTGAACTTCTTTAAAAACTTAAGGTCAGGGGCAAGGAAGATGGCTCAGGGGATAAAAATTTTTGCTAGGTAAGCACGAAGACCCAAATTTGATTCCTAGGACCCGTGCTGAAGAGCCAGATGTGGTGGCCCATACTTGGAATTGTGGCTCTGTGATAGTGGAGAAGGACAAACGGAGCCCTAGAACTTAGTAGCCAGATAACCTAGTTGAATGGTCAAGTCCCAGAACCTAGTGAGATATGTTGCCTCGAACTCAAGGTAGACACTTCCTAGGGAACAGCACCCAAGGTCGACTTCTGTCCTCCAAAAGCACATTCACGCATATTCATGAAAACCTGTATACCTGGGAACATACACACACACACACACACACACACACACACACACACACACACACACCCTTAAGGTTGGTAGATATTATTAGCTTTAAAGTTTGCACTGTGAAAAAGGAACAGGCCTTCACAAAAACTGGTTCCAGCAGCTTGATGGGGCAAGTGAGCCTAATTGAAGACACTCTGTTGTAGCCGTTCATCGCCTCTGTCTTGTCACAGTGAAGGCTTCCCTACTTTGGCAACATGTGTCCCTGTGCAGTCACACGCTTGTTCTGTTCCTTTGAGATGAGGAGACTGACTGGGACCATGCATTCCTAGTGCTAACCACCATGCACATAACCGTGTGCTCCCTCTCTGAGAGAGCAAGGGTCCCACTGCAAGAAAAGGCACGGAATGGCTTGGAAATCCTACCTTTTTTGAGCCCAAAGTCCAACACTTTATGAAAAAAAAGTTTCTAGACTGCTTCTGCTGGTCGGCCATGTGCCTAACAGGCTGGGGGGGGGGGGGGGGGGGCGGTCCTGGTCCTGGTAGAGCAAGAGGTCTGGAGCCCCAGAGACCCAGTGGGTGGTAATTTCTGCCTGCAAGGGACAGAAGATATTCGACCACGCCTCCAGGGTCCCTGGCTCCTGTTTCAGTTACAGACACCTCCCCCCAACCCTGCAGGAGTGGTGTGTGTGATATTGGTCATGTATTAGCAGCACCAAGCCTTCTTACATGCAAATAAGGATTCCCCAAGCTCTCAGCCCAAATCAATGAGAAGTAGCTGCTGTCAAACCCTGAACCACCCCAAAAACTGTATATAAATCCTATCCAGGGAATTAAAGGTGTGCGAGAACTACTCCGTAGTCTGCGTCTTTTGTTCTAAGAGCTGTAACACTTGGGAAGAAGTCTGCTCTCCCCCGTGGAAAGCCTGTGGCACACAGGCCCACAAAAATAGGCTACACAACTAAACATGATTAAAAACAGTGTTCCTCCTTGAGATCTTTAAGTTTTTCATTTCAGGGCTAGAGAGATGGCACAGTGGTTAAGAACTCTTCCAGAGGTCCTGAGTTCAAATCCCAGCAACCACGTGGTGGCCCACAACCATCTGTAATGAGATCCGATGCCCTCTTCTGGTGTGTCTGAAGACAGCAACCGTGTACTCATAGACATAAAATGAATAAATCTTTTTTTTAAAAAAAGTTTCTCCTTTCGAAAAAGCTATAGTGAATCAAATTAAAGGCGGAGTGGATCAAGTGTGGAGAAGCAATTTGAAAAGATGCCCACAGGTATAAGAAAGAATAAAGTGTAGAAGCATCCCCAGGGCAGGACAGGGCTCTAAAGGGAACATCTAACCAGGCATGCAAGAGGCCCAGAGTGCTCCATCCCAGGTGTGCAGCTATGCTCAGCACAGAGACTGTGCCTCCACCAGCCAGAAGCACACTGAAGGATGGTACACAGCTTGTTAACTCCTACCTTAAAAGTGCTGTAAATGCCAGCTTAAGTGCCATCCTCCAGGCAACCCCTGGCACAAGGGCCAAGCTGGCTTTGTCTAAGGACTCTCTACTTGAAGTATCTATCTTCCCTATGGCAGACAGGTTTCTCTAGGCAACCCGAGTTGACAGTAGGAAATTGATCCAGAGGGAAGAGATGGGATGGTCTTCGAATCAGTTCTCTTGAAGTTAGCCAATGACTTCAGAGGTGAAAGCAGTGTTCTGAGCAGGCGTGGACCTTGCCTAGGGTCTCATTCTTATCCACGGTGCACAGAACGCGACACCGGGGGTCAAAAATGTCTTTTTTTTTTTTTTTAAAGGCACAGGTGGCAAGTGTCCGACTACAGCGACAGTGAGGGCCATGTAGTCATTTCTGCTACCACAAGTATACTCAATGTGACAATGGTGGCTGTTGACAATTACGAAAATGCTCAGACAGACAGATGTGTGCTGAGACCTGGAACCAGCTCAGCAGAGAAGCCTGGAACGAAAATAAGCAAGAGCACCTATACTGCCAGGACTTGGAAGCCTGAGGTAGGAAGAGTGCTGCCGAGAGATCCAGGAGAGCTAAACTCTAGACTGGTTAGTGCTCCGCCAGCCTGGGCTATAGGGTAGGACCCTGGCTCACTGCAAAAACTCATCCAAACAAACAAGTAAAACAGACAGAGGTAATGATCCCCCTCCATCCATTTCTCAGGAGGCTGGCTACCCATGTCTTGGTCTATTGGATGCTTCCTGAAAATAACACTGGCAGCTGGTTAATTCATCACGACAGACATTTATTTCCTACAGTTATAGAGGCAACAAGGCTAAGGCCGCCGGGGTCTGCACAGGGTTGCAGGCCCCTGCTTTAAGTATGCTGTCAACTGGTAAAAGAAAGCTCCCTCCAGGAAGCTTGATAGGCCTCTAATCCCACTCGTGCAGGGAACTCCCCAGGCTTAATCACCTTTCTCTAGCGTGGTCTCTGAATCCTGGAACTTTATTGGCACTTGAATTTTAGAGAACATCAATATAAATCATAGAAATGCCCAAGGGGCTTACCTCTGTGAGACTGAGGGAAAAGGCTAAAGAAGTCTATTTCCTGCCTCATGCATGTCAACTGAGATATTCCCAGCATGCATCACTTTTCAATATTATAAGCCACAGGTAAGTTTAACATGAAGAAGACTGTCCGTTTCACATCTGTGTTAAAAAAAAAAAAATGACTTAGGACATGCTAACACTCTTTTCTGAAGAAACGAAGAAGGAAGGAAAAGAAAAGAAGAGAAAAGATGTTTTTCCTCCATGGGTTGTTGCAAAGGTATCTCTAATTCTTCCAGTGTCTACCCAAGTTCAGTCTCACCTGTAGTATTTATAGCTACACCAAGGCCATCCACATTACCAGCCACCTACTTGCTATTTTCAAGACACTGCTCTATCTAGTGGGCTCTGCTGATAATTTTTTTGTTGTTGTTTTTCGAGACAGGGTTTCTCTGTGTAGCCCTGGCTGTCCTGGAACTCACTCTGTAGACCAGGCTGGCCTTAAACTCAGAAATCTGCCTGCCTCTGCCTCCCAAGTGCTGGGATTAAAGGCATGTGCCACCACTGCCCGGCTGGGCTTGGCTGATAAAGACACAGATACCCAGAAGGATAAATCCAGTAGGAAGCAGGTAGAGGAGGCATATTAGAGACTGATGCTGTGGACTTCAGTGGTGGGTAGCCTCCAGTGACAAGGGTGTGCCACCTTTATCTGCTTCACAGCTAGTTGGCTCCCAGCACATTTCTTGTGGCCTACTGGGGGTGTCAGGAAGCACCATACCACCAAAAAACACATTTTTCAGCTTAGCTAGATCACTTGACTATTTTCATTTATTTCTGTGTTCATGAGAGGCCTGAATTTCTCAGGGGCAAGAAAATGTTTGTATTTATACAGCCTTAGAAACCTGGGGGGCTGTCTGTAGTGAAAACATTATTGTACAAGAATGAACTGTCTTCTAATTAGAAACAGGCATGTTAAAAATGTATCCATTCCTAGATCACTGGGAAGGCGCCTCGGAGCCAAAATGAAATGTTAGTGTCTACAAAAAGCTACTTTCCCATCATTGCAAATAGCTTGTATCCTTCCCTACTTTATTCCCACTGCAAACATGCCTGGACACCTGGCCTGGCCTGCCTCTCAGCTGTTTCTGTTGGTGTTTAATACTTTATATGGTGATGGTGGTATATAACCTTTAATCCCAGCAGAGGTAGACAAATCTCTTGAGGCCAGCCTGGTCTACAACATGAGTTCCTGAATAGCCAGGGCTACACAGTGAAACCTTGTCTCAGGAAAAAAGGAGAGGAGAAGAGAGGAGAGGAGAGGAGAGGAGAGGAGAGGAGAGGAGAGGAGAGGGGAGGAGAGGAGAGGAGAGGAGAGGAGAGGAGAGGAGAGGAGAGGAGAGGAGAGGAGAGGAAGGGAGGGGAGGGGAGGGGGTAGGAGAGGAAGGGAGGGTGAAGGGTAAGGAAAGGGGAGGGGAGGGGGAGAGGGAAAGGAGGGAAGGGGGAGAGGAGGGGAGAGGGAGAGGAGGAGAGAAGGAAGGGGAGGGAAGGAGAGAGGAAAGGGGAAGGGAGGGGAGGGGAGCAGAGAGGAGGGGAGGAGAGGAGAGGACAGGGGATGAGAGGAGAGGAGAGGAAAGGAGACTTCAAATGATGGCAAAGGATAAGTATATTAGTGCAAAGTGAGTGGGTGTTCTAGGCACAGCTGCCTGGTTTGGGGGCCTTTGCTGAAATACAACCACTTGGACAGAGTGCCCAAGACTCACTGAATCTCTCTCCTCTGTCCCCAGTAAGACTCTATGAAGACACCGAAATAATACTCAAGCATACCAGAGAAATAACCAACACAACTTGCATGTAAGAACTGGTAACTTAAATCTGCTGCTGCGGTTGCTCTCTGAGGGTCGTTGTGATGATCAACACAGGGTCCCTCCCTCCTAGTTCCAAGTGAGCCACAGAGAGGAGCTAAAGACAGAGGGGAACTAAGCACAGCCTCTTCTGTCTTTCTAAAAATAGCTTCCCTGCAGTGGTGCAGGAGCTCAGGGGCAACCCTAGGCAAAGGGGGTGTTTTTAAATCCAAATCACATCTGAACAATTCTGTTCCCTAGATGGGGAGTGGCAACTATTTATAGCAATATAAATTAAACTATAGTAATATAAATTTCTGTATTAAGAATGCCAGTCTGGAAATTCCTTTTTCAAGGAAACCTGAACAACTTTTTAAAAATCTCTGATCCATAAGCTTTGAAGCTAGCAGCGCACAGCAACACACCATGTCTGCAAGACCATACTGGAACACAGCAGTCGTTGAAGAATTTCATCTCTTTTCACTATCAGCTAATTATTCCTTTTTAAAGTGAGTGGTATCTTATTTTGATGAATCTATAAATTATTTGGCAGATAAGAGGAGGAAATAATGTTTAATGCTATGTCTACCTACTTTAAAAACACCAACTATGTAAAAAATAGAAATTGCTTAAAGTAAAAATAACTCTTTCCTATGTGTGGGACTGCTGGAAAATGAAAATGTGTGCCCAAAACTACCAAGATATTAATTAATATTCTTTACAAGAGAACTCCAAAGAATGAGTATGAGATTCATAGCCAATTCCATAGTCCAGAATGAAAATGCACCTAGTGATTGGCCACCAGAGGGAGCTGTAGGTTCCACAAAACACCTGCACAGAGCAGAAGGGCAGAGCCACTCAGGAAGCCTCCATGCAGGCATGCATCAAATTACTACCTCTAAGAACTGGAGGAGGACAGAATAGAGATTAAAATGGGGCTTTACTTAAAAATAAATGCATTTGTGCTAATCTTAAAGTTGAGGAAGAGCTAAAAAACATAATGTGCACTTATAAAGAGTTTTATATTATTAAAATTTATCATGTATTTATTTTACAGAACAAGGGGGTATTAAAAAGATATGCGCCAGGCAGTGGTGGCGTATGCCTTTAATCCCAGCACTTGGGAGGCAGAGGCAGGCAGATTCTAGGCCAGCCTAGTCTACAGAGTGAGTTCCAGGACAGCCAGGGCTATACAGAGAGACCCTGTCTCTGAAAAAAAAAAAAAAAGATATGCAAAGAACAACAAAAGGAACATGATTAATAAACTCAGACAGGGGCTAGAGAGATGGCTCAGTGGTTAAGAGCACTGCCTGCTCTTCCGAAGGTCCTGAGCTCAAATCCCAGCAGCTACAGGGTGGCTCACAACCACCCATAATGAGTTCTGATGCCCTCTTCTGGTGTGTCTAAGGGCAGCTCCTGTGTACTTATAAATAATAAATAAATCTTTGGGCTGCAGAGAGTGGGGCCAGAGCAAGCAGAGGTCCTGAGTTCAATTCCCAGCAGCCACATGATGGCTCACAACCATCTGTACAGCTAGAGTGTACTCATAGACATCAAATAAACTCAGACAGTAATAATATGAGCATGCAAGATAGCTTGGAGAGCACCTCCTAAGGGTCTCTGGCTGTGGTTTGAATCTGAAATGTCCCCCAGAGACATTGAATACGTAATTTCCAGATGGTGGCGCTGTTTTGAAAGGATGTAAAACCTTTAAGACTTGTGGCCTAGCTAGCCGACTTGGGCTGTTTCTGCTAGACACTGGAGGTATATGCTCTCTGATCTGTCTGGCCCAAGTTCTCTGCTCTGGGTCTAATGCTAAGATGTTAGGAACCCAAGCTGTTTATGCCTACTGTTGTGACCTCTCCCTTACTGCCCTTGCCATAGATTTTCTGAAACTACGACCCAAAAGAAACCTTTCTTCTCTCAAGTGCTTCTGCCAGGCATTTTGCCGGGGCAATGAGAACAGTAACTCATACAGCAAATAAATGGAGAACTGTTTTCACGGGACAATGTGGGACCGAAGCAAGTAGAAAAGATTCGTCTCCTATCCACGTGAACCTGAAGGCCAGGAGAGGGAGTTGTTCACTGCCACTACTTGGGAGGGAAACAATGTCACGGCCTGTCTGTCTAAAACGGTGGGTGCAGAGACCTGAGATATGGACCTAATGAAGCAGGAAGAGAACAGTTTGGTAGATAGATAGAGAAGCTAGGGATGATGCAGCCATAGTGACAGAGAAACAGAGGATCTTCTGGGGACACAAAGGTTTGACCATAGCTGTTTGGAGAAGCTAAGGGCGGGGCACAAAGAACATACTGGAGGGCCTCATTACCTATGTTTGTGTCTGTGTCACAACAGGTATCACAGAATGACTGCCAAGGACAGAACATGGCCGATGCTCAGTGGAAGGACAGAAGGAAGAGAGGCGGCACGGACCTTCTGGTGGTTTGAATGAGAATGGCCTGAATAAGTTCATGTATTATAATGGTTGGCCTCTAACTGGTGGACATATTTTGGGAAGGATTAAGGGGTGTGGCCTTGTTAGAGAAGGTATGTCCTGGGGGAGAGCCTGCCACCACACTTTCCACCATGACGGTCATGGACTTGTGCTCTGGAATAATGCTCCAGCCTCCAATAAAATGTTTTCTTTTATAAGTTACCTTGGTAACTTATATTTCATGACAGCTCAGTAACCTGAGCTAAGGCAGACTCTAGTGGCTAAAGCCCCCTCTTCAAACACAAAGGACCAGACAAGGAGACAAGAGGCAGTAGTGGGGGCTGATGAGATGGCTCAGCAGGTAAGAACACTTGACAGCTCTTCCGAAGGTCCAGAGTTCAAATCCAAGCAACCACATGGTGGCTCACAACCATCTGTAACGGGATCTTCTGGTGTGTCTGAAGGCAGCAACAGTGTACTTATTTATAATAATCTTTGGGCCGGAGCAAACAGGGTTGACTGGAGGGAGCAGAGATCCTAAATTCGATTCCCAACAACTACATGAAGGCTCACAAGCATCTGTACAGCTACAGTGTACCCATATACATAAATTAAATAAATAAATCTTTTTTTTAAAAAAAAAAAAAAGAGGCAGTATTGGACTGAGGACAACTGTTCCCAGTGCCTTGGTTGATAGATCATTCCACAGAATGAAAGGTATAAAAAAATTTGACATTCCAGGCCAAGAAACTGTGTAAAGACAATCCAAATTATGTATTGTAGTTAGCAGGAAATCTCACTTTTAGAATGAAATGTTTTATCTGCACATTTAATAAGAGAACATTAAGTTATATACTATTTGGAGCTCGCTCTAGAAACAAGAAGTGTGCACTTTCTATATTGTCAGGATACACTACACTCAAAATCACTTCAAGTGAGCTGATGAGGTAGTTCTATGGGTAAAAGTGTTTCCCCCACTGTGCTGGTTAGTCTTAGGTCAACCTGACACACACTAGAGGTATCTGAAAGGAGCCAACCTCAATGAAAAGAGGCTTCCATAAGATCCAGCTATAGGGCATTTTCTTAATTAGTTATTGATGAGAAGGGGCTTAGTCCATTGTGGGTGGTTCCATCTCTGGTTGCTGGCCCTGGGTTCTACAGGAAAACAGGCTGAGCAAGCCAGGAGAAGTAAACCAGTAAGTAGCACCCCTACCCATTCCCCGTGACCTCTGCATCAGCTCCTGACTCCAGGATCCTTCTCTATTCCTGACTTCCTTCAATGATTAGCAGTACTGTGGAAATGTAAGTCAAGTAAATCCTTTCCTCCCCAAGGTGCTTTGTCACAGCAATAGAAACTCTAAGACAAGTTGGTATCAGGAGGGGGTACTACTGTGACAGACCTAACTGTGTTGTTTGCAGGGAGGATTGTAAAGGGCTTCATACCAATAGAAACTCTAAGACAAGTTGGTATCAGGAGTGGGGTACTACTGTGACACACCTGACTGTGTTGTTTGCAGGGAGGATTTTAAAGGACTTCGGAACTCTGAGCTATAAAAGCCACTGACTGTTGAGAGCTCACTGGGCTGCTCTGTAGGAGCTTGGAGGATAAGAGTGTTGAGAGCAGTGTAGATGATGGACTTGTGACTTTTCTGAGGGAAGCAAACACGCCACTGGACTTTTCTGTGAATACTCTGTTCTTTTGGTTAGCTGTGACTGAAGGAAGAGTCAGCTGCAATGAAACGAAGCTTTGCTTTGCCAGGATACTCGATGCTTTGCCAGGCTGGAGCTGAGAATTTATACATCGTGCGTGTGCGTGCATACCCACACACAGACAACTAAGTCTTTGTTTTCAAGGAACTTTCAAATTATTGCAAGAGAAGGAAGGGGTGTCTTGACACAGGCCACAATGCTGCTTTCTGACCGAGAAAACAGAGACAATGGTGTTAAGGTTGATTTGCCAGTCCAACCACTAAAATTTGAAAGCCTTTCTTTCAAATGTCTGTACTTTCTTGCCACGCATGACTAATTTTAATTATTTACAATGACAGTGATGTGAGGCAATCATGGTATAATAAGGGAAGCCCAACAATGCACCGAGAACAGAAATGCAAACAGACCTAGAGGTAACCTCACCACCCTTTTCTCCCTGCACCACACAGAAACACTCACCAGCGTCAAGCATATATTTACTAACTGTGCTGATGGCCTGCATGCCAGCCCTTTAATAATTTACTGGGCAGTTAACAGATGGCAGATTCCTTATTAAACATTATTTGCGCTGGGGTCATAAGTCTCCAGAAATATTTAGGAAGGAAGACAGGCAGTAATTTCAGTCTAATACACAGCTATACATCTGCATCTGCTTGCAGGAACATGAATTCAACCTCAGCTGCAATTCACGTATTTTATGCAGGAAGCAATGAGAATATTTTCCCTAAGAGGAAAAACATCTTGTAATTGTATCCATTATCTGTCTTTTTGTAGTGTACATCAAAAAGTTTCATAAACTGTATTTAAGCTTGCAGCCCCTGAAAAGAAAAAAAAAAAGCCGCTGCAATATCCAGGAATTTGACTCCCCCAAGTTCTAACAAAACTACTTTGTCATTTGCCACCCAGAATCTCCATTAAAGAGTTTAATTTGAAAACCACAACAAAAATACTATGACACCCCATTCCTGGTTCTAAATATATCTGCTAGAGAAAATCAGTGGCCTACACTACACATTCAAACTATGGCCTGCAGACCACTGGCATATAGCTATGTCCCTGTATTTAGTTGAGACTCAAGAAACAATATACCCAAGGGCCTCTCCTCCTATAGATGACTGACTTGGCCATCCTCTGCTACATATGCTGCTGGAGCCATTAGTCCCACCATGTGTACTCTTTGGTTGGTGGTTTAGCCCCTGGGAGCTCTGAGGGTACTAGTTAGTTCATATTGTTGTTCCTCCTAAGGGGCTGCAAATCCTTCAGCTCCTTGGGTCATTTCTCTAGTTCCTTCATTGGGAACCCTGTACTCAGTTCAATGGATGGCTGTGACCCTCTACTTCTGTATTAGTCGGGTACTGTCAGAACCTCTCTGGAGACAGCTATATCAGGCTGGATTGTCCTTCCTTCAGTCTCTGCTCCATAGTTAGTCTCTGCAACTCCTTCCATGGGTATGTGAAGGTTCTATGCCTCAGTGTAGGGGAATGCCAGGACCAGTAAGCAGGAGAGGGGGAGGGGTGAGCAGGGGGAGGGGCAAGGGAACAGGGGTTTGTTCTTGTTTTTTGTTTGGAGGGAAAACTGAGAAAGGAGATATCATATGACATGTAAATAAAGAAAATATCTAATAAAAAAAAAAGAAAGAAACAATATACCCAAGTCAAAGACTTGGTTTTCAGTGACTTTCTTACACTCTCCTGCTCGCACCCTACATTTCCCCGTGAAGCAAGCTAGAAAGAAACAAGCTTTCCTCTTCTGCAAGACAAATCATAGAAACCAGAGCCTCTCTTCTTCAAAGCCAGCCATAAAACAGAACAGAATTTCTCTAATGTTCTACATTGCTTTTCTGTGTAACAACTGACCATAAAGAAATATAAAGGCCTAGAGGGGTCTTGGCCTAGACTTAGAAAGAAGACTGAGGGGCCGGGGAGAGTCCTGGTCAGTCTGTTTCTATGAGCTCAGACCCTGTCTGCCCAGCCATATTCTACGTGCTGTCCTGGCTTTATAAAACTCACCTTTCAGTTGTCAATCTCGGGGAACAAAGAAAATGAGGGTGCTTTTGTCACTCCATTATCATCTCGCCAACATAGATTTCATTCAAATCATCAAGGGGAAAGGCTACACCACTGTTTATTATATTGTCCAATTGTCTAAATATGCTTTATGTTGTTCTCAAGAGACTGTAAGTCCTGCTAAAGCTTAACTATCTATCTGGACCTTTATTGGAAAGTAGAAATAGAAACAGAAACATGCATACATGCGCACACATGCACACACACACACACACACACACACACACACACACACACACACAGTGGCTTCTGACTTCAATAACTACCTATAGCCCCCAGGAAAGGTTTTATTTTCCATTAATAAGAGGGAAGGAACCCGGCAGCCTCAAGCTTTTACATGCACATGCGTCCACACGCATACATACCCAGGTATACATGTGAACCCATACACATGCAAACACCATACACACACACACACACACACACACACACACACACACACACACACACATTTAAGAATTTCACTGTCAGGTTTCCAAAATAAATTCTGTACTGTGTATATTTAAAAGCCTGAATCTAGGTACAGAAAGGAATTTAACTTTTCATGGTGCAAACACATGGCAGAGCCAGAGGACATCCCTCCTAAGGCCTCTTGGGCTGGACTCTGCTTCTGGTATAGAGCAGCCAGGGCTGTGGAAACCAGTGGCAGGCAGAGGATGCACTCTTCCTACCTCCTTGGTTATGGAGGAGGGGGCTTCCCTTTTACCATCCCATCATAGAACTTCCCTGGCTGAACCCTCTCAGCCAGAGCCCCCGAAGGTCTGAGTGGCAGTTCAGTTTCTACAGAATAAGTATGACACTGCTTGGGACCTAGCGAGGAAACCACGAGGAGAAAGAGGGGCACATGCCTGGAGGAAGGAATAGAAAGGGCATCTAGAACTTCAGTAAGTGCCACACACACAGCATTCCTTTCTTTATTCTAGAACTACCATCACTCCGCCCTTGCTGCCTGTCACGATCAAGTCTGAACCACACACAGAACTTCAGCTGCTTTTGGCTTTAATCATATCAACAAAATCTATCAAGTAACTATTATGTGCATAGCATGTCTTACTCTCCTGAACATAGAGTCTCAGTGACTGCTACATCATTGAGGCTTAGAAATAAGGAAGTAAAGAGTCTTATTATTTTTACTTTTCTTTAATCTCAATATATTCATAAATCAGGAGGGCAGAAAAAACAGGGGACAGACTTCCGAGGAAGTGCCATTTCATAATAAACAATATTAGGGAAGATCCTCCAAAACAAAAAACCCCACAACTTACAAAGCAATATTTTCTTTTTAAATGTTCAGACACAGCACAGCTTTGTCTCCAGGATTTAGGATCTCTAGAAGGATCTATGCTAATGGCACTGATAGAGTACAGCAAGCCTGGGGGGTCTGACAACCTAAATTGAGGCTGCCCTGGGCATTCATCAACTCGCTACATTCCTTTACCTCCAGGAACCAGGTGGGCTGGGTGGTATGCAAGCTATAAGTTATTACTTTTAAAGGACACTGCGCTCATTCACATAAAGACCAGGAAGAGCATAGAATATAAATAAAAATGTGGTTGTTACAGGGTAAACGATGGGTGGGATTTATAGCTGAGGAAGAAAGTTAATATTCTTTCAGGTCATTTTGGCATTTTTCTGGGCTGGGGTGAGGAACAAGAAACCGGTTCTTTGTTTGGGATTCCGTATGAATCACAGCAGCAACGGGCTGCTTGGTGCCGAGGTTTTAAGACAAACAGGTATTGGTTCAAAGCTATTACCTTTGTAGATGCTGTGATTCTCAGCAATGACCCGAACAGCAAGGCTGACCCAACGGCCCCCAATGGAAATGGAGGGTGGCAAAGACTCAACAGACCCTAAACATAGGCTCTGGACAGTGTCAGTACTCTGTGACAAGACAGTAAGATAAGCCAGCTCCAGCTATGCAAGAAACAAAGTACAGGAGAAACACCAAATGCAGGCTCAACTCTACCACTGAAGAAAGCCAAGTGCGTGTAATACAAGAGACATGAGGTCCCTGGGACCCAAGGGCCTCAGTCTACCTAGAAGAGAAACCCATCCCTGACCTCCAGTCATGGATCCTGACACCGATGATAGCCTGGCATTTCTAGATTACCAAGATCTCCTGGAAATCAGGGTTTTTAATACAGAGTCTTCCAAACATTAGCTCAGAATTTTCTTAGACCACCACAGCAAAATTGACACACCTGTGGATTTCTTCTAGTCTGTGGGGATCAACAGCCCCCATACTCTAGCCTGAATGCTATTCTAGAAGTGTCTGAGATTGTCAAGAGGGGGACTTCAAGGTACTTAGAGCCAAAATCAAAGCATGGGGGCTGTCTTATGCGATATTTTCAAAGGGGGGCGGGAACCCACTAATCTTTCAGGACAAAACAAATTAATATTTTGAATCTATATTAATATTTTAAGATATAGACAACACATTAACTTACTGGTTATTACTTGTTGCCACTTTAGAGGGAAAAATATTTGATATTGTTGGGATCACACTGTCCCCATAGGAACCCAAGAACCACCTTAGCACCACCAACAAGGGCATGACAAGATACTGTGATGTGTCTCCTGTTCTGGTGTTTACATTTCATGTCTCATAAATATACCGGACACACAGGAGAAAGAGGACGCTGTCACAGCCAGCCTCAGCTGTCAACTTCCCTCAATAAGTTAGTTAGGAAGAAGGTTCCTCAACTGAGGAATTTCCTCGAGAACACTGGCCTGTAGCTTTATCAGGAAGGTATGTTCTTAATTGCTAACTGATGAACAAGAGCCCAGCTCCCTGGGGAGAATACCATTCCTAGATTAAGTGAGCCCAGACTGCTTAAGAAAGCTGAGGGCTGGAGAGATGGCTTATCGGTTAAGAGCACTGACTCAGGCTCTTCCAGAGGTCCTGAGTTCAATTCCCAGCAACCACATGGTGGCTCACAATTATCTGTAATGAGATCCGATGCCCTCTTCTGGTGTGTCTGAAGACAGCAACAGTGTAGTCACATACATTAGATGAATAAATGAGTCTTTAACCAAAAAAAAAAAAAAAAAAAGGGTAGCTGAGCAAGCCAGAGCACGCAAGCCTGTTAGCTGTGTTCATACAAGACTCCTGCCCCAAGCTATTGCCTTGAGTTCCAGCCATGGCTTCCCTCCATGCAAGCCTTTAAAGAAACCCAATCTTTCCCCAAGCTGCATTTGATCACGGCGTTTTATCACAGAAAACCAAACTAAGATAAACATAATTAAAACTAAGATATTTGTTAATTGATGACATCATCAGGAAACAATGTAATGTGCTCAATAAGACAGGCTACCCACTGTCCTTCAAAGCTAAGAGGAGAGGAACCAGTCTAGACCAGAGTCCAACAGACCTGACGATTAGATGCAACGTGAGCATCTCAGTCCACTGTTAATAGCCTAGCTGGAAAAGGCATTTTTAGAGACACTTAGGGGAGTTTAGTTAATGGACAAGGTAACAGTGTCCATTCAGCAATTCCTTTTAATTTTGTGAAGACAGCTCTGTGGCTATACAGACATCACTGGTTGATTTTTGGAGATGTGGACTGCAGTACTTAGGGACTAAAACCATGGTATCGGCAATTTGCTTTTGAATACTCTTGGGGGAAAACTGATGAAGCAAACACAGGAAAATATTAACTTAGATCTAGATAAAGGAGACCAAAGTGAGCTGGTGCCATAGGGCTGCGAGCCTTTTATTACATGGCATTACGGACTTATGACTCTTGGTGAGAGGACAGAGGACTTTCTCTACTCTTCCAAAGCCCTTTAGCCCATTTGTTTCAACATTCAAACTAGAAGCTGCCCGATGAGCAAACAATGGTAAGCTGATGATGTTCAAGTCAGTACTAAAGGCTCACCATGCATGACAGTGACCCAGTGATGTTCAAGTCAGTACTAAGGCCTTACCACTCATGACAGTGACCTAATCATGCATCGGTCAAGACTCACCCCACATGACAGTGGCCCAATCATGTACAGGTCGGCACTAAGGGCTCACCACAAAAGACAGTGACCCAGTCTTTCAGGGCACAACAGAGCTCACGACACACTCAAACCCGTGAGCCATTGCTTTCAGTAAGGAAACGTGAAATCCCAGAGCTAGTTTCTATTTTAAAGAGTAGCTCTGTTTCCTCTCCCGAAGCTTCACACCGAGAAGACCCCAAGGAGGAAAAGTTGGCAGCTATTAAAACGTAGCCTTACTTGGTTGTTTACATGGATGGCAAAAGGTCAAACATCTGGAGACTCAAGCGTTGCTGAAGAAGAGCGGGTGTTCTAAGTTTAAAGGGAAAACGTCCAGATCATGCCAGCAAAGCACATCTCTTCTAAACCTAACAGTCCCAACTCAGAGTCGGCTACCATGGGATTGCAATGGGCAGTAGGCTGAGACTGCTAACAAGCTACGACATCAAAGTGTGGAAGGTCTCTGCTGGTCCCCTGCTCTGACAACCCAGGCAGCAGCACCTGAACTCTCACCCCCTCAAGAGCAGCATTCCACACGTGGTGATTTGCCGACTCTGGCTTGCCCCGATTTCATCATCTGCAAAGCAGAAAAACCAAAGATACCCATTGTGTGTGAACAACTCCGACCTTCAGCCCCAGTCACAGATGCAGCCAGCGTTGGCTAGTGTGTGCACGACCAATGCTTAGCGTCCCACCACACCTCGGCAAAGCTCTACCTCGGGTACTGATCTCTAACAGGAGAGACTCCCGATTGGTCAGACTGCACCCTCTGTCAAGAAGCCCAATGAGGACCCGAAGAACACGTAGGCCAAGGTGACTCGGGTCACAAATCCTAACACCTAACCAAGACTCATGTAAGTCTAAGTGTCCCAAAGGTGTCAGCTGCAAGCTGGGTTGCCAGAGGATATGAATACCTTAAACAGGTACCTGTGTACTTTTTGGCCTTACTTACACACACAGGTATCCACATCCACGGTTCTTTGGCCTGGACTGTGCTGGCTGCATGCCAAGATTTAAACTGAGGCCAAGGTATTGAGCTCAGCTGTAAGCTGGAGCTTCATTTTTCACTTCAGGGTTCCAAAGATACAGAGGACCCCTCTGCCAGCCCAGGAAGGTACCATAGTAAAGGCCTCTCACTAGGACACCAGCATGCTGGTGTGTCATCTGGATGGGGCTGGTCCTCATGTGCTGTTTGTCCAATAAGCATGAGATACCGTAACTAACTCTCTCTCACTTTATGCTTCGCCTCTCCTGACTGCGTACTTCGCTGTGGTCAAAAAAGCAGGATCTGTGCCTGTCCCATCAGAAAGTATCCACAAGGGTGTCTGGGTAACGCGAGTGGCCTGCTGACCCCATACCACTTCAGCTTCTGCCTTGGTTCTCAAACAATGCCTGATTTACTACCCGCATTTGAGTAGGATGATGGCCAACGTGACCCACAGCACCTGAGTGTTCCTCCATCCATCTTCCATGTCCTTGGGTCTTTCTTGACTCCTACTAAGGGTTGGTACAAGGGCCCCGACCCTCCATCCCTAGCCCCGGCTTGGCCTTGTTTATCCAAAGAGAAACTTCTGGGATCTACTATGGTATGGATGAATTCATCCCTCTGCAAGATGTGAAAAAGTACATTTTCACAAACGTCGGTCCCGAATACCCTTTGTCAACATTCCTTTATCTGCCATCCTGTGCCTGCCTCCCTCTCTAGACACTCATCTGACATGTGACTTGTGGTGAGCTCCCTCTCCTGTGTCCCCAGAGCTCCTGGGAGAAACAGAACAGGGATTTCCCCGGAATGCCCAAGAGAGGAGTGAGGGTAAGGAGCTCACAGCACCCCCAGGAGGAAGAAAATACCCACTCTCTAGGCTGGCAGCCCTGGGCCACTAACCACTCCAATCACACTGCACTTAAGGAGTTCAAGTCAGTGTCCTGACCCCAGTCGCATGCAAGATTCCTGGGCACAGTGACGAAGCAAGGCTATCCTCTACACACACCAGCTTTGCAAGGTAAGAGCTGGAGGAAGCCAGAGACTGAGCAACCCACTGTAGACCAGGGATAGCAGCTGTTCCACCCTCTTGGGACACATCACAGGGAAGGGACCTCTACATGTATTTGCCATTGGAGAGAGAGAGAGGGAGAGAGAGAGAGAGAGAGAGAGAGAGAGAGAGAGAGAGAGAGAGAGAGAGAGAGAGAGAATGTCAAGTGAGCAGCTACCACAAAGGATACAAAAAGACTCTCAGTGCTGCAGCCAACACAAGCAGCAGCAACTTGTTTAGGGTGTGGTGAGTTCTCAACGACAGAGTAAAAGCGGCCACGATGAAGAAGAGGAGGAAGAGGTGAAGTGGGCCCGATGCATGCAGACTCTCGGTTGTCTCTTAGGGACAGTAGGGGCTATAGGAGACTCTAGAAGGCGAAAAGCAGAACACAATCCTAAGCCATCAGAAGCCAAGCTGGCAGAGATGCCAGCCAAGGGGTTGTGGAGAAAGCTCAGTCAGTAAAGGGATTTTGCCACACAAGCATGTATGATGGGACGCTTGGGGAAGCGGACACAGTTAGATCCCCGGGGCCTGCTGGCCAAACATAGATTATCCTAACCAGTGAGGTCCAGGCCAAGGGAAGGCCCTGTCTTTAAAAAACAAACAAACAAACAAACAAACTCCAAAAAAAATCCAAACAAACAAAAGACCAAGGTGGACATTATACAAGTACACACACACAAGTGTACACACACACAAGTGTACACACACACACATACACACACATATAACCAAGGTAGACATTACACAAGTGCACACATACCCACATACACATGCATATACACAGACATACACAGACACACACAAGTGCACATACACATGCATATACACAGACATACACAGACACACACAGACACACACACACACACACACACACACACACACACACACACACACACACTGAGAGAGAACAAGGTACAAGGCAAAGCTAATTGAGGCCAAGATAGAGTTGCAACCCTGGGGCAGCAAGCCGAAACAAAAAAGCTCAGAAGCAGCCAGGCTTCACTCGGCCCCTGCAGACGGCAGGACAGTGCTTCAGTGTCTCACTGGCCTCTCACACGTCCTCTCACTCTCTAATGGACTACATTAACTAGATTTGCCCAGCACTGTTCTCAAGCCAGGCATGTGTGTGTAAGCACAGCGTATGGGAGGCGCAGGCAGGACAAACAAGAGCTTCAGACGAAACTGGCCAACTGGACATGGCAAGACTGTCTCACACAAACAACACATTTGGGGGGAGGGAATAATCACTGCAGTTCTTTGTCATTGTATCGAGAATAAAGACTGGGTGTCTGTGACCCAGGGTGATGAGAGACTCCATCTGCATCGCACGCCTCGACAGCCCATTTTACACAGGGTTGATCTCAGACAGAAACGTCCGAATCTTAGATGAAGAACTGTGTGGCTGTCCTTTCCTGACCTCCAGGTGAGGCTGGCACGGAATGGCCCCTCTGCTATTCTTCACATGGCTAGTCTGCACCAAGGCTCAGATAACTGATCTGCTCTGAACAAAGGGTCTTTTTTTTAAATAGAACTTAGACTTGGCAACAGTAGAAACGAAAAACAATCTTGCATCCTAAGTCCTGGACTGTGGCCCAGGGAACCAAAAAAGAAGAAGGGCATCTTGGCCTAGGGGACTCAGGCCACCAGGGTGTAGCTCTCCCAACGCCTGATCTTCGAGCCTTCTGCAGCTGCTATCGCTGTGCTAGAAGAACAAAGAATTAAGTACTCTACTTCTCCACAAGTACCCCCAAATTACCATGCAGGCCAAGTCTCCCACTCTGTTTCCCTGGCTTCCCACACCAGTATCCCATGTCATGCCTCAAGCCAAGGAACGTCCATAGTGAGGGTTCCAACACCTACCCTGACTGTTGTCAGGGAGACAGGTTCCAGCGAGGCATAGGCTAGGGAAGACTGAGGCTGGGAGTGAAGGGTAGTCACATGCTGGCTCAGGGCTCTGAAGGACACAGTGGATGGCAGGAAACACACTGCAAAACCTGCTCTTGTGCTCATGACCGTGGCCTAATGATACCTCGGAGCATCCGCTCACTGATCACTGTGGGTTCTCCCTGGACTCCAGCCTTCTGCTGTGCGGTGGAGTTATCCGTTTCACAGACATGCCGTGACACAGATGGTTTTGAGAGATTTGTTAAAGTCGGGTGGAAAGCGAATGAAGGTCATCAGAAGAATACCAAGTCATGAGACAAGGTTTAAAACGACAATATCAAGCTGGGCAGTGGTGGCGCACGCCTTTAATCCCAGCACTTGGGAGGTGGAGGCAGAGGCAGGCAGATTTCTGAGTTCAAGGCCAGCCTGGTCTACAGAGTGAGTTCCAGGACAGCCAGGGCTATATAGAGAAGCCCTGTCTCGAAAAAAAAAAAACCAAAAAACAAAAAACAAAACAAAAAACAAAACAACAACAACAGCAAAATGACAACATCATGAACCAAGCAAACAAATGAGAACAAACAAATCAATAAAAAGAGGGAGGAAATGAAGGGACCCTGGAAAAGACCCCTTCATCCCAGAATCTGGCTGAAGACTCCAGCCAGCCGAGTCTAGAATGTCGGCACATTAGCGACAACAAATGCTGTTGAAGCCATCTGTACCCTCCTTGTATACAGAGACACTTCAGAGAAGTTCGTCACAACAGCAAGGCTTAAGGCCTTAGCACATGTGACCAAGGACAGCTTGTTGAGCTGACAACCTGAAGATTTCTGAGACTTTCATGGAAGCCCCAGAGTAACGGGCGTATCTTCACCCTGCTGTACAATCCTGTGACTCGTGGTTTTCCTTATCAGACTGTAATCCTCTCCCAGACACCCAGATCCAGGAGACACCCTAGGATCCCATTTAAAACACAGAAGTGGGGGAGAGTCATTAGAAACCTACCCCTGAACACTTGTCTTTCTGTTAATTTTCACGTCTAAATCTTTCCTAAAATGTCTTCCTAATAGAGTTCAACTCCATAGCCAGGAGATGGCTCAGAAGGTGCCTCTCATCACGGCTAACAGTAGTTCCACCCCCAGGACCTATATGATGGATGGGTGAGAGAACAGCCTCCCCTCCCCCACGAAGCTATCCTATAATCCCATGGGCACATAGGTTCTGAAAACTGGTGTTTGCTGTAGGTAGAAACCAGCGTCTGCTCTCTGATAGCAAGAGTAAGGGGCCAGAGCATGATGCGGAACTGCTTTAGCCTGCACTACCAACAACAAGATCTTCATACTCACCAAGC
>JADRCD010212179.1:0-35036 GCA_019843815.1 Montemys delectorum | reverse complement strand
AAAAGGGAGGGGGGAGTGAGGGGAGGGAAGCAAAAGGGAAGGCAAGATGTGATCAGGTGTTTCCATTTGCTGGTCTGAGAAAGGGAAGGGGCCAGGTTTCTGGATCCCTCTCTGGCACCAGATCTCTCAGGCTACATTGTTTGTCTTTTTAATTTGCATCTAATTTGCACCTGGTCCCTAAGAAGAGTCCTTATTTTCATACAAATAGGAAAACTTTAGAGCTGAAATTTCTTGTGTACTCATAAGATTCTGAGCCCAAGATTCCACTACATTAGTAACAAACTGAGATATAGGATCATAATTTATTTTATCTTTTAAAAATGTATGTATGTGTAATATGTTTGTATGTATGTATAGATATGTATACATGTATGCATATATATGTATGTATACATGTGTATATGTATATACAAAAGGAATATTAGAGAACCTCCAGAAGGACACTGTGTCACCTCTGGAAGCTAAGGGGTCAAGAGAGGAAAGATGGTAGACTGTCCCAGAAGATAAAACACACTTGCAAGTCTGAGAGCCTGTGTGTGAAGCCCCAAACCCACATAAAGGTGGAAGGAGAGAAGCAACTCCAAAAAGCAGTCGTCTGACCTTCTCATGGAGCACGTGGACCCTAGACACATGATATTTTAATTACTTCAAAGGTCATCTGAACTGAGTTGGGCCACAGTGGCAGGATATGAGGTGAAGTTTTGATAGGGGTGGAATTTGAGAATTCCAGGAATTGGGGTCATTTCAGGTTGGTAGGAGGAGAATTCCTGGAAACAGTGACAGGGTTACCCTGGAAGGGAAGAGAGGGAAGCACAGGGTTTTCCTGTCCCCACATTCAGGGCAGGCTCCCTTTGCCTGAGCACAGGAAGGTGGTCAACCCTGCAGTGTGAGGTCACAGCACAGGAAGGTGGTTGTCCCCCCAATTGTGAGTTGACAGTCAAAGGAGAGATACCTTTTGGGTGGGATGTGTGTGTCTCACACATTCCCACAGCAAAGGGAAAATACTCCGGCTACCAGAGACTCCCCTTCCCTGAGACCCATCCACCCTGAGAGCTGTTTTTCCATTAGCTGTTCAAGGAAACACAGAAGAAAGCTCTTTAAACAATACACTAATATTCGCTTCAGTTTTGTTTTTTGATATTTTCTCTTGGTTTCATTCTATAAACTCACATACTATCATTAATAGGCAGAATTCGGTGATGTGTGAGATGTGGGCAGTCAGACAACAGGGGTGTGACATGCACTGGCAGTAGAGGGTTTCTCTGGGGTTTGGGGGCGGGGGGCGGGGGACAGCGAGTGACATGGAAAGAGGCCCCACTGTGCATGGTCCCCTGCATCAGGCAGAGATGCTGTCATAAGAGGACCACAAGGCAAAGCATGGGGCCAACAAGAACAGGATCACACCTGCCCTCTTTTGAGATCATTCCACCACGAAATAGAAAAGGGCCTGGGCAGGGGACAGTTGGTCCTCCCACCAGGAAAGAGAAACGAGCCTTGGACAAGGGCCAGTAGTCTGTCTAGTCTGTCTAGTCATTCAGCTACAACTGTGTGACATAAGGGACTAGTTGGACTTTGTGCACATCACCCAACTATCTCAAGGATAAATGATAAAGCTGGGCTTGAACACATCTAGGACTCAGCTGAGTCAAAGCTTAAGAGCTCTGTGCTCCAAAGTCTGGTTCAAATCCTTTCAAGCTGTTTTACCATTATCCTGTCTCCTTCCCATAACACACTGCCACACCCTACAGAGAGCCTAAGTGGCCAAAAAGGCCTGGGAATGTCATGAATAGCACTGAAATATGAAACCACCCAGAAAGCTCAGACTGTCCCAAAGCCAGGGCATCATTGAGACAAGGTACATCACCAGCAACACCCAGTCACCCCATGTCTGGACGAAGATTAAACACGTCCACCACACCAAGTTCAAGAAACAGTCCATGTGCCAGACAGTGGTGGCGCATGCCTTTAATCCCAGCACTTGGGAGGCAGAGGCAGGCGGATTTCTGAGTTCGAAGCCAGCCTGGTCTACAGAGTGAGTTCCAGGACAGCCAGGGCTACACAGAGAAACCCTGTGTAAAGAAAAAAAGAAAAGAAAGAAAGAAAGAAACAGTACATGTTTTTATTTTCCCCTAGTTAGGAATTGCAAACATAAAACAAGCCCCAGAAAGGCCATCCCTCTGCCTGTGTGGAGAACTGCCTCCACTTCTTCCCGTGGATCCCCAATGTCAGATGTTCCTGTCCCTTAAATAAAATTCTGTGCTGTGGTATTTGTAAATAACCAGTGCCTACCTCCCATTACTTTGAATCACTTCTACATCTCTCATAATACCTACCCTAAACACTATGTAAGTCACCGTCGTACCGTAATGTTTAAGAAAGAAGGATGGGGTGTGGGGTGGGAACCACTGTACATATTCAATACCAACACCATTTTTCTCCAAACGTTTCTGATTCGGGGGTTAGGAGACTCCATGGATCCAGAACTGGCAGAAGTGATAAAAAAAAAAAACAAACCAAAAACCAAAAAACAACAACAACAAAAAAAAAACAAGCAGAGCCATATTCCCAAACTCAGTGATGAAGAAAACCTCACCAGAATCTACTTTCCCCAAGCAGTCAGCTCTAATGAGGGACCCAGCTAAGTACTATGGTGATGCGCGTGGTGATCATGATTAGATATCCAGGCAAATACCACCCTTGGCCAGCTGCAGCACCGTCAGGTACTAAATCAACCTCCCAGGAGGCTCTGCAGAAGCCTGTGGGTGGTCCAGGTGCACACCTAAGTTGGAAAAGGATTTACCAGCCAGGCCTTCTGGCTCAAGCCTATAATTCCAGCATTTGAGGGGCGGAGACGACAGGACCACAAGTTCAAATCTGGTCTAGGAAACTTAGTGAGCCCCAGTCTCAAAAGAAAATATAAGGGTGTGTGGGTTTAGCTGTTGAGTACTTGCTTAACATGCACAAGGCCTTCAGGATGAATCCCCAATCCCACTCTCCGCCCCCCCCCACACACACACACATACACACACCACCAAAGTTTACCAGGTTTTCCAGAAGTCCCCATACACACACAAAAAGCAAACATACCTGGCTCCAAATATGTCCTTCTTGGCGAGGTCGATTCCAGAAACAACTTTAACTCTGAGAATGCGGGATTCTCCCTGTTAGAAAAGGGGAGGAAAAAATAACAAGGTTAAAATGGATTCGTAATAGACAGCTCTCTCGACTTGAAGCTTCAAGTCAGTCATTTCCATGAGTCCAACACTGAAATATTCATAGGCATTCCTGCTCAGAGCCATGTTCACAGGCAACACAGCAGCTATACCATGCTAAGACTCAAGCCAGGAATGGTGACATACATAAAATCCTAGAGCTCAGGAGGCAGAGGTAGGAGGTTCACGACAAATTCCAGGCCACCTTTGTATACACAGTGAACTCTGGGTCAGTTAGGGATATATACTGAGACTTGTGTAAAAAAAAGTCCAAATGGGCGGCTGGGAGGATAGCTCAGTCAGTAAAGTGGAGAGAACCCACAAGCAGGAGAACCTGAGTTCAATTCCCAGGACCTATATTAAAGAACTGGGCACGGTGTGAGTTTGTAATCTCAGTGCTGGGAAGGCAGAGATGGAGTGGATCCCTGGGGCTACTGAACAGCAAGCCTGGCTGATTTGCTGAATTATAGGCCAGTGGAAAACCAGGTCTTAAAAGAAAGGAAAACTAAACTAAACTAAACTAAACTAAAACAAACAAACAAGGTAGAAGGCATGTTGAAGAATGATATTTGATACACAACACAATGGAAAAAGATGTCAAAACTCTGGAAACTGAAGCATCCTGATTCATGAAACCCAGATTTAAGTAGGCAGGTCATTAACATCAATTACTTCTGATACGTGAGGAAATACTGTCCAGTTGTACCAAGACCAGAAACAGGGGATGGTGAGACAATATCACTATAAATAATAATAATTATTTTTTTTTCGGGTTTTCAAGACAGGGTTTCTCTGTATAGCCCTGGCTGTCCTGGAACTCACTCTGTAGACCAGGTTAGCCTCGAACTCAGAAATCCACCTGCCTCTGCCTCCCAAGTGCTGGGATTAAAGGCATGCGAAACCACTGCCCAGCTAATTCCTTCTTTGAGGTGTGTATATTTATAAATGTGGCCAGCGATAGAATAGAAAGACATTTTATGTAGTGAAATATCTCTTAAGAAAACAAAGTGTTTTTCAAAACGCAGTATTAACAAGCAAAAATAATTCTCTGGTTCTGATAAAGAGAAATCAAAAGCCTTATTCTTAAAGGTAATCTTCTCAGACTGGCTAGTCAGCTTTTCATCCACAGACCCAGTCATCTGTTTCTTCACTCCTTTTAATATTAAGTATTTCCTATGCACCGGCACTGAACTTGGCCTTTAGATAAAAACAGAAGACTGGGCTGTCGAGATGGCTTGGTGGCTAAGACCACTGACTGCTCTCCTGAAGGTCCTGAGTTCGGATCCCAGCAACCACATGCTGGCTCACAACCACCCGTAATGAGATCTGACGCCCTCTTCTGGTGCGTCTGAAGACAGCTACAGCGTATTACGCCAGAGCAAGCAGGGCTGGAGCAAGGAGAGGTCGTGAGTTCAATTCCCAGCAGCCACATGCTCATGGCCATGTGTATAGCTACAGTGTACTCATACACATAAAATAAATAAAATAAATCTTTAAAAAAAACCTGATATGTCTGGCATTCAGAATTTTCATAGTTAAAAAAAAAAAAACAACAGAAGACTACTGGAAGTAACAGACACCACAGCACATTGGTAGCAGGTGAAGGGCCAAAGGTTGAGGATCACCTGGGGATGGGTGAGGTGGCCTAAGATGAGGGCTGAGCCAAGGTCACAGAAGTCTGAGTTTGGCTCACTAAGAACATAAGCTGAAATAGAGGATCGGGTCCAACATGCCTAAGCTACAAATCAACTGGCCAACGGGAGAAAGACGGGGCCTGAGTTAGAGACGTCAGAGCTGATCAACATAGACCTGGAGGTTGGTGGTGATTGACAACGATCTGCAGAAAGTTATCTTAGAATAAAATAGAAGCAATGACTGGGAATGGAGCTCCTGGGGCACGAGCACTGAGCAACGAGAGAGACGCAACCAAAAATCCATCTGCCGAGGAAGAAAACCTGGTGGATCACGTGATGACAAAGGCACCAACCAGGGCAAAAGCAAAGGTGGATCAAATCTGCTAACTAGCCACAGATCCCCTGTACGCCTGGACAACTAGAACAAGTGCTTGAGATGAGTTGCACCCCAGGAGCCTTCCATCCACCCAGGTATCCAACCCCTACCCCACTCCTCTCCCTCCCTGACATACCACTGCCTCCACATAAATACAGAAGAAAACACAAGAATGTAAAGGAAGATGTTCTCTTCAGATCTTTGCCGGGGGGATCAGTTCGGCGGTACTTTGCTGGAACTGGGTTCATTCTCCAGCATCCAAAACAGCAGCAGTGCTTGGCACGCTCGAAGGAAAGGGAAAGTAAGGGCAGAGTCTCCGAAGACACCATGCCACCTTAGTGAGACAGCCTCCCACACAGTTACCAAAGCACCTCTGAGTCTGCTGAGATAGCCCTGACCTATCTCTTACATACTTAACAGATCAGGGGGTCAAGAATTCTTTCTATTGGGTTGGCGAGATGGCTCAGCGAGTAAAAGCACTGACTGCTCTTCCAAAGGTCCTGAGTTCAGATCCCAGCAACCACATGATGGCTCACAACCACCTGTAATGAGATCGGACGCCCTCTTCTGGTACGTCTGAAGACAGCTACAGTGAATTATGCCAGAGCGAGCGGGGCCAGAGCAGCCACACACATGATGGCTCACGGCCATCTGTACAGCTACAGTGTACTCATACACATGAAATAAATAAAATAAATCTTTAAAATTCTTTCTATTGACACATGGTATTCTATAAATAGAGGCTCTTTTCTATCTCTCCCCAAGCTGTTCTTTTGCTCTTGGTCATGTGGTGCCTCCCAGAGCCTGCTCATATTGAGAGATGACACAATGAAACTAGTTTTTACATATGGTTCAAAATCTGGTACCATGCCTCTGCAGAATTCTTTGTATGCCTAAGAAGTGTGTGTGGCCTGCTGGTGCCAATGCATAAAAACTGAGCACTAGCCAAGTACTTACCAAATAAATGGGCCCCTGCCTGATTACAAGAGGAACAAGGAGCCTCAATATAAATACTGGAGCCATGAACGTTCCTAAATACTGAGTGTAAATGTTTGTGCGTGTGTGTGTGTGTGTGTGTGTGTGTGTGTGTGTGTAATGGGAAGGTGGGAGGGGTGGAATATGAGGACACCATAAGCTGCACATTGTCTAAAGGGGTGATAGGCTAGTCCCAGGTGCCACCAAAGGGATACCTGGCAGCAAGGGGAGACACATGAGATGACCCTGAGGTAGAGAATCGAGTACCTGTTAAACCATGAGTATTGCTTAACATTCACCTCGGACACAGCTATGGCTGTCTGCGCCCCTGATGGTGGATGTGGGGGGAGACAAAGGTATAGACGATGGTTATGATGGAGCACGAGGCACTAATGGTCACACACCACAGGGCAGAAGAGAAACATGCCGGTGAGAAACTGCTCACCCTCCTCTCGGAAGTTTTAGACATCCTGAGTCGAGTCCTGCCCAGCAAAGCTTATTTGATAGGGACCTCAACCAAAACTGTTACCAGGTCTGAAGAAGCAGGGTGAAGCTAATTCACACGTGAGGTCCCAGGATTTGCCTTCCCATTGAGTGAATGGTCTTACCTGGGTGGCCTACTTCCCAAACAAAGGAAAAAAAAAATCAGGCAACATTGACATGAGTAGATGCTGAAAGATTAAACTCGAATAAAGAGAAAGCTAGACTTTTCTAAAGGAACCAGGTCTTTCACTTAGTAAATGTGAGCACCTGTTCTGGGAGCCTAATTCGACAAGGAAGACACTGAGGTCAACCTGCCCTGCAGTGTGCTTTCCCCTGCTTCTGAAAGTGCTTCCCAGGAGCCCTGGGAACACAGGAAGCCACAGCCCAGCAGAAGCTTGCTAAAAGGGTCAGTATCTCTAAATCCCCTAAAATTTCATTCCTATGCTTTACAAATGAGACAGAACCTCATCTGCAAATCAATCCTAAAAGAAAGGCCAATCTTGGAGGAGGATGGGAGAAAGCAGAGGGAGCAGAAGTGCTCGCCCCAGCAAATGCTAGGACCTGAGTTCAGACCCTCAGAGCCCAGGCATAAAGTCTGCAACTCCAGTGCTCCTAGGCACTGGAGACAGAACCCAGGAGCTCCCAGAAGACCTAGCATGGGGGTGTAGTGTTTTCAAAGCCAAAGAGTGTTCTCTGATCTCCACATGTGTACCATGGCACACATATGCATGTACCCCCTCTTACACAAATGCACATGGGCCCCCTTCTTTGCATACACACACACACACACACACACACACACATATACACACATGCATACATTTACATGCACATGCACACATATATACATAACACATTGAAAGGTCTTTTAAGTCGCAGTTAAGTATAAAACGTATATTGAGGGTTAGAGGCCAGGACTCATTTTCATCTGAGAAAAGAAAATCTAAAAGCCTCTACAACAATGAGCTACAATATTATCATTATAATGGTACAATAGGCTATATCATAGTAACATGATATAGTTATATAATGGTATAATATCATTATAATAGGTGTAAAAGGGCTGGAGAGATGGCTCAGGCAAACAGGGACAACCTTAGTTAGGATCCCTAGAATCCAACACTTCAAAAACACTCTGGGCACAACAAGTGCCTGCAACCCCAGTGATGTTGAAGTGGAGATGAGATGGATCCTGCAGCATGCTAACAAAACCCATTCAGTGAGGGGTCTAATCTCAAAGATAAGGTACAATGTTATCAAAGAAGAGACCCCTGCATGGACCTCAGCCCTCCACACATGTACCCGCACACACATGTATGCTTACATATAAGCATGAAATAATGGCTGCTTGTAGTTTGAATTCCAACCAGACCTTGAAGGAAGGATTTCCAGAGTCAGCTCACCCACCCTGGGATGGGGACTACATGGAACCAGATGCCTTCTGCCTTCTCACCTACTATCCACCCCTACCGCTGCCCCACTGATGTGGGACTGCCTGGAGTCTGAACCCAGAGTTCCAACCAGAACTTGGATCAACAGGTTGCCCGACCTTTATCAGAGACGTTTCTTGCAACAGATGGGGATTATCATGAATCTCACAGCTAGATAACGGGCAGAGAGAGAGAGTGAGAGACTTTGCTCACTTGGTCCTAAACAGGATGTCTTTATCAGACCCCTCCCCTCAAGACTCGGGGATCTAGGTGAAAGAGAAGGTCAAGTGACTGAAAGTGCCAAAGGTGATGGATGGCTCCAAGAAAACAGCACCTTCCAGACACAACAGTGTGTGTGTGTGTGTGTGTGTGTGTGTGTGTGTGTGTGTATGAATACACACTTATATACTCCCAGCGACTGAGGAGGCGTGCACAGGGCCTAGATAGTATCAATTCAGACAAAAATCCCAGCCTGGGGAAAGGGAAATGGGCACAAAGTCCCAGCCCTAACCAAGAAACTATTTGTAATTGAAAATTACTGGGGAGGGGGGGCGGGAAATCAGTTTACTTTAATAGAATGTCATCGAGTAGATCAACCACACTCCAGGGCAGGTCCCATGCCCAGGAGTAATTACCCAACACAAATAGTACCCCATATGTGTGTGAGAGGTTGTGTGTGTGTGTGTGTGTGTGTGTGTGTGTGTGAGTGTGTATGTGTTTTGATTCTCTTAAGTTAGGTGGGCAGGGAGATGATCAAGGATCTGGGAGGAGTTGGGGAAAGGAAAGAATATAATCAAACTATAGTGTATATACCTCTCAAAAAATAAAAATCATGTATTTTAAAAATATGTATTATACATGCATACATACACAGACTCCATTGTGATGTTCCTCCATCTAATGAGTACTTACTGAATACCCACCATGTGCCAGATATAGTATTAGGGGACAGAAGTGTGAACAAGAGAGAGTTCTCAGAGAACTCAAGAATCCAAAAGAGGCAGAAGGGCAGACTGGAAATGCACGGCTTCTGATGGCTGGCAGTAAACGCTTCAGAGACATCACGATAGTCAGCGAAGCAACGGATCAAGGCAGGTCACCACCTGATACTGGCCAATGGTAAGGGAAGGCCAAGCAAATTGTTAATATGTTTCCTTTTTCTACCTGGACATATGACTAGACTACATTTCCCAGCCTCCCTTGTGGCTAGGGAGACATCATATGATTAAGTTCTGCCATTGGATTGTTGGAAGAAAATGATGAGGACTTCTGCCAATGATTCATAAGGCATCCCTACCGGACACACTCTGTTTGCACCTCCATCTCCCTACTAAATGGAACAAAGCATGCATGATGCTCTGGAGAGGGAAGCCTCACTGAGAGAGTAAAAGAAGCCTCCCCCGCCTCCCACCCCACGATGTGCTGCCCCTCCCAGATCAGAAAATCAGCTGCCACTGAAAACCAAAACTGAAGCAGCTGTGAGCCTGCCTTTGTATTCAGCACCTTACTGTTTTGTTTTGTTTTGAGGCAATGACAGGGCTAAAGAGATGGCTCGGCAGGAAGAGGAGACTCAGAGCTGAGTCCGATCCCTAATCCCACAAGATGGCAGTAGAGAGCAGACTCCTGAGCTGTCCTTTGACCTCAACACACCGGCCTCAACAGGCACACATTTGCACATACTCATGTACACACAATAACTAATTTTTAAAAAAGTCAATGATATATCTATATAGCAAAGTATCTAGGAAAGATGGCGTATCCTGATTACCTCTGGCTAGTGGGTATGTCTTCTTGCTTACTTGTAGTTTTTCCTTTAAAACATAAACTATTTCTTTCTTTCTCTTTCTTTTTTTTTAAGATTTATTTTATTTATTTTATGTGTATGAGTACACTGTAGCTGTACAGATGGCCGTGAGCTATCATGTATGTGGCTGTTGGGAATTGAACTCAGGACCTCTGCCAGCCCCACTGGCTCTGGCCTCCACTAGCTCCGGAGTAATTCACTGTAGCTGTCTTTAGACACACCAGAAGAGGGCATCAGATCTCATTACAGATGGCTGTGAGCCACCATGTGGTTGCTGGGATTTGAACTCAGGACCTCCGGAAGAGCAGTCAGTGCTCTTAACCGCTGAGCCATCTCTCCAGTTCCCTCTCTCTCTCTCTCTCTCTGGCCCCGCTCGCTCCAGCCTAAAGATTTATTTATTTTTTTATATGTATGAAATCTTATGCACTGTGCAGCCAGCAGCTGGGAGTCAGAGAGGGGAGGGCCTTTCATTGAGCACTGTTTACAAGCACATGTTGTAAGAAAGCTCACTTGCTCTCTAAAGCGCAAGCAACAAGCGTTACACTATAAAAAAAATCATTTTTAAACAGTAAAGATTTCTTATCTTTGTTTCCTCAAAATGACAAACTAAATACAGATAAGCAGCCTTCAGGGAGCGCGGAAGCAGGTGAAGGGTATGTGACTAATTTACCACATGCAGTGGGGCCGCAGGCTGAATGACTGTACTTTCTGAAGCATGCCATTGCTTTCATAAAAATCTATGCATGATATTTTGGTCCTTATTTATGACTTTAGCGGAATCAAATATTTAACTAAGGTGGCTCGGCGTCCACGATAAAAATATTATTCAGAGACAGACTGCACAATCCAGAAAGAGGCAGGCACAGAAAAGGCCAGACCAAACTCAAGTTTCTATGTCTCTTCCTGTTATAAATCTCCTGTCTGCATGGCCGTTATATAACAGGGGTGATCCCAGATACTCTGCATGTGTGACTTGCCTGAGCACTGACGGCAAGCATCGTCAATGTTCTTAGACCATGCGTAAGAGGTACCAGGTGATGTCCACCGATCAAGTTTCTGGAATACCTCATCTATCCAAATCCTTCTCCTGGCAAACAAAAGGAAAGAAGCATCTCAAATCTACCCAGAATTCCCAGGGCTGGGATCTGCCTTTCCCCTGTGACCTTTCCCTTAGATAGTGACTCCTTATCTACTAGTGTTATCTATAACAGCAGCTGCTGTCTCTGAAAGAATGCGATAGCTGAGCTGGTAAACCACCTTCTTCTCTCTGGGGGAAACCAGCAGTGACCCGTGGTTTCACGTACGCCAGCTGTCCACATGGATAAGGAAGTCCTAAGTCAGGGATTTCACTATCTTGCTCGTTATCCTCTTTATTATTTATGTGTTTGCCTTCCCTATCCTTTGGCATATTCATAAATCCAGTCAGTACTTGACACACTGTAGAGCCACCACCACCTGTGGACTAAAAGATACCACAGCCACTCTCCACCACAGACTGCACACGAGGCATGCAACTTGAGTTATGTTTTAGAAAGAGTAAGCTACACTGTAGACTAAAAGATACCACCACCATTCTCTACCACAGATTCACCAGCTACAACTTTAGTTACTTTTTTACAAAGAGTAAACTAAGCTGCCCTCTTTGTACCCAAGAGCTTATCGTTCCTCTTTGTACCCTGCCTCAAATCCCAGACAAAATCATAGGCTATATATTTTTGGAAGACCTTTTTTTTTTTTTTTTTTTTTTTTTAAGAACAGTTCCAGGTTGACAGCAAATGTGAATGAAAGGTCCAGGAGCCTCCTCTAGGCTACTTACGTTCCTAGGATGCTCACATATAGTCTTCTCTATCAACTTCCTGCATCTTTGATACTTGGTACCAGCAATCCAGTTGGGAACATACTTAGCATCATGCAGAATCTGCAACTTACATCAGTGTTCACTCTGAACAATGTGTCGTCAAGGTGTGTGCACAAATAAGTACAGCCCTTCCTTATCTATGTTTTAAATAGAATCCTAAATACCCTCCTCCCCATATCACACACATACCCGTCATCTGTATCCTTCCCTTTTTGGCTCCTCTGCCTTAATTCCTGCCCTCTGAGCCTTCTCTACGCTTCATGTCCATGGTAGGTTTCAGGAACACCTCTGCAGCTTTCCCCCTGGGCTCTCCACTCGGCCTGTCTAAAGTCACATTTGACAACTGTATTTGAGGCACGGTATTAGCACTGAGGGGGGCCACGCACTGCTGAACGAGCTCTGTCCTCCTACAACTGTGGAGTTAAATACAGGCACAGTTATCTTTTCCTTGGGAGTGGATACAGGTGGAAAGGCTCAGTAAAAACACCAAGTGGGCACAGCTAACAAGTAGGAGAAAGGAAAGGAATGTCTTTCAGAGCAAGGCTGGCCTCTAATGGAACTGCCCGAGAGCACTCTGCCTTCACACTCTCTAGGAGATGTTTAAAATCTGTCCACAGCTTCCTGGCATTCTCCTCTTCCTTCTCCCTGACAGAGAGGACTCGAATTGATTAACTCCTTTCCAGTAGAATATACAGGACCTAACAGAACATGACTTTGAAGAATAGGCCATGAGACACCCTATCTGACCCTGCCACCTCAGACGGGGACAGAAGCAGCCATGGTATCATGAGAGGTTTGTATGGAGAGAAACCGAGGCCTCCTCTCTACGGCCATGAGATTGAGCCAGTGCTCTATTTTGAATATGGAATGTTCCTCAAAGGCCAATGTATAAATGGGAAGCTTGTCAGTCAATGGCAGTGCTGTGAGGTGAATGGACACTTAGGAAGTCTGGCCTTTGTTCATTACATATTCCCCCACAATGCACTGCATCACCACAATGGGACTGAAACCTCCCAAACTGAGGACTACCCATGTACACACAGACATATATCATATATATTTGCATATATAAATCATATGCATATATTTCTTTCTCAGGCTGATTGTCTCAAGTTTTTGGTCATAGCAACAGGGAGCTAACACACTAAATCCTCAATTTCAGTCACGTCTTCAATGTGAGAATTGCTGCAAGAGCCTGAACAGGCTCTTGTGGGAGGGAGGAAGGTGAAGAGGAGAAAGAGCAGAGAGGGTTCGACGTAGAGCAAGTCAGAAACACTGCTCTGCAGAATTCAGCAACCTGAGAATAAGAGCAGACCCGTTCAACTGCATGGTCAAGGGTCAGTGTTTTCTTCTACAATTTTACAGACCCGCATGCTTGCAAGCCAATGGCCCCAAAGTCCAGGAACGGTGACATCTTGCTGCATGTATACATGTCAAAAATTGTACAAAGTTAACAAGGGTGGCAAAGCCTGGGAACATGAGGCAGCAAGATGGCTCTGTGGGCATGCTGCCAAGTCTGACGACCTGAGTTCAGATCCTGGGGCCTACATGGTAGAAGGAGAGAGAACCAATTTACCAAGTTGTCCTCTGACCTGCACATATGCACCATGGCGCCGGAAGGCACACACAATAAATATAACTTTAAAAAAGAAAAAGAAGACTGGAAAGTTGCTTGTGAGCCCAGCACAACACTCCCATAAGGCCACGAAGTCACCTGCAGTATTCACAGAAATAGGAAGCAGGGAACAACAACAACAACAACAAAACCCAGGTAAAAATCCCAACTGGGGCCCCTGGCCCTTTTATGAGAACTGTCAACATTCTAGAAAATTCTCAGAGGAAGCAGGCTGGCAGGAAGCTGGAACTGAAACTCAAGTTGACTAAAAAACTGTTGAGGGAAGAGTGAGATGACCTCTAAGCTACCTCTGGGGACTCTGGCAAGAAAGGAGAGGCCATGCTCCAAGAGAAACATAATAAGACAAGGTGGTCTTCTGGGGACTGACTGTGTCCAGGGAGGGTCTGCTGAGGCCACCGCCGCAGCACCTGCGTCAGCAAAGCTCTGTGGCGGGGAGCAGCAAGTTCTCTCAACTGCTCTCGACTATGACTAATCTTCCTGTTCATCCGGTGCTAATATACCGAGCCTGCAGTGAATCACACGAAGAACTCAATACTCTCCGACCCACGACTTCAAAGTGCTCACGTGATATTTCTTCCCGCAAAGACAACACTAGATGCCTTTGTGTCTGGCTCGGAGTAAAGCAGAGCCTGGCATTCAAAGTGGTTAACCTGAGTTCTTGGCCCACTTCTCTGTTCTACCTCATTCCACCCATAAGCTCCATTCCCTTGGGAAGAGGGAGCTGAGCATGCGAGGTGAGAGCAAGAGGAAGGCTAAGGAGGGAGTGGGGGTTAGGCTCAGTACGATGACAAGAAATAGACCCCACTGTGTCTTAGCAGGAATGAAAGGTCTCTGGCTAGGCAGACTGCTTAGAGGGGAAAAACAAACAAACAAACAAACAAACAAAAACAAAAACAAAACTTGCCATGCAGGTAAGAAGAAGACCTGAGTTCGAATCTCTAGAACTCAAGCAAAAACCAGGGATAGCAGCGAATGTCTGCCGTCCTGGTGCTGCTATCACTGAGATGTGAGGCAGAGAGAAGACGATCCCGAGATGCTTGCCTAGTGGTGTTCACAGCAGTGCACAACGGGAGACACTACCCCAATCAAGGTAGAAGGCCAAAAAAAAAAAAAAAAAAACAGTCCTCAAGGGAAATTTTTACTATGATCACTTATGGCACCACGGCACAGATATACCTGAACTTACACACACAACAGATGGATGGATGAATGGATGGTTGATTAGATGGGTAGACAGACAGACAGGCAGGCAGACAGACAGACAGACAGACAGACAGACAGCTCCAGCTAACCCCAGTGGAAAAGATGTATATTTCCAGCTATCTAGGAAGCTGGGGCAAAAGGATTGCAAAGAAAAGGCCACCCTAGGCCCCTTAGTGAGACCTTGCTTCAAAACTAGAAAGTAAAGAGAGGGCTGCAGACACAGCTTGGTGCTACAGGGCCTGTCAATCATGGTACTTGGTTGGAATATGCAGAGCACGGTTAGAATACAGAAGTTCAATCTGGTTGGAATACATGGTACGTGGTGAGAATACACCCCAAACGAAGAGCAAGCGAGTTCTTCCTGGTGGACGTGGAGTTTGGCAGTGACCCCAGCTAGAAACATCAAATTGTCACATGTCAGAAGTCCACAGTGAATCAGAGATCATGGAAGAACAGAGGAGGCAGCCAGCGAACAAGTCCATGAAACGAAGGACCCAGAACATGCCAACTCAAATGGCTGCTTTCTTCAGTTAATTAAAAATTCTTTTTAACCAGATAGTTGGTCGAACTCCCTGAAAGAGGTTTTCAAAGGCTCTGTTTGTCAATGGTTCTTTTGTTCCGTCCCTCTAATCAGAAGACAGGAAACATTTTTGAGTTCCTCTGAGATCACTGAGAATCATCTTGTGTTTACAGTTCTAAAAACGACCGTGAAAAACAACAGAACCGTGTTACAGTCCAAAGCTATTAGCTCAGGAGTGAAAATTCTGCATTTTCCATGGCAGATGTGAGTGACTTCTTGTAAAAATTGAGGTCTGGGGTTTTGGTTGGAAATGTGTAGTCTAAATAAAAAGGAACAGGAAGGGGTCAGGGTCCCAAGGGCCATCAAGAAGATGCCTCCAGGCCTCAGAGATAAAACTCAACAATAAGTATGACTCTGGTTAGAGCTGCTGAAGAGCCATGGCTAACTCTCAGGTGTGGCTCTTCCACTGAGGAACTGCATGGATGGGAAGGCACGGGGGCAACGGCAAGCATCTTTACTGTGGGTAGAGTGCAGTTCAATCCAGGCTGCCTGGTGTGCATGGCCTCAGAGCAAGAACTGATTCCTATTACTACCTCATTTGCTACTGGGTTCATATTCAGAACGTAATTCCGTCCCTAGTTTCTGGGTCTGTGTGATTCCCTCGTGGAGTACGTATCTACATATGAGCTACAGCTGGAAGCCATTCTGTGCCCAGCCACTGTGACCAGGAGGAAGGCAAGTGGGGAAACCAAGTTTCAGGACCTGAAGCCCTGGGACAGCACCTGTTACCTGGGCTTTCCCACTGGCTCTATGAAGTCATACCCATAGTCACTGAGAGACTCTTCCACTGTTCTCTGGCGGGTGGCAGAGACAAGTGCACATCCCAACCCTGCAGACAAAATGTTATGATGATTCTGAAGATGCTATACAGGGGCAACTGCTGATGGCCGTGCTTCTGCACATCTGTCTGTTTGCTACTGAGTTCAGTTGGCTTGCCTTGTGGTCGGCACAACGACACCAGTGTTTGAACAGCCTTTCTAGGGGCCCTAAGCCAGTAAAGTCCTTCTTCCATGACCCCCCCATAGTACCCCAGAACTCTCCCAGACCTTTCTTTCCCAGACCAGTGCTTTCCAAAGAGCTCTCCCCCTGAAGACAAAGCCCTCAGGAGCAGCGGCCATAGAGCAGCTCATGAGGATAAGGGGTCACATGCAACTGCTCATGGCCAGAGAGCCCTAAGGTGCCCTGCACGTGGCTCAGCATGAGATAGTCGTCCCAGATTCTGGCAAAGAATGGATGGAGCACCTGAGATTTCAGGGAAGATGACCACATGGTGCTGATGTAAAGGAAAGCAAGAGAATTAACCACAAATAGTGAACATTAAAAAGGAGAAGAGTGGACAGCAGGGATGGGTCAGCAGACACAGGGACCATTCCGTCTGACTGTCTGAGTTGGATCCCAGGCATCCAAATGGTAGGAGAACATTGACTATCACAGGTTATCCTCTGATATCCACGTGGGCACCACATCACACGTAAGCACGTGTGCGTGCACACACACACACACACACACACACACACACACACCTGTACACACATGCACATCTACTTTAAAGAAAAAGATAACAGAGAGCTGGGGATATTGATTGCTGGCAAAGTGCCCACCTAGCACATATAAAACCCTGAGTTTGATCCCAAGAGCTGCCAGGAGGTAAAGGCAGGAGGAAGCAACCCTGAAAATTAACTCCTTTTCTGATGGGGTTAACAGCTTTAAAACCTGCTGCCAGCAGAGCAGGCAAGGACGTCCACCAGCCGCTTCACTCCTTCTCTGGACTGGACGATCTCATGAAGTTATACCCACAGCAGAGTTAACAAGAGTTCTGCTGTGTCCAAGTACCAGCTCCTATCCAAATTATACCCATTAGAGATGTTAGCATCCTGGGAAGAGTCACAAGGTCCTATGATTAGATTAATCCAACGCAATGCCCTGAGATGGGAGAGCATAGGAGGGGACATAAACAGCAGGCTAATACAATTCACAGTGGATCTACAAACTGGGTAAGATATCAGATGACCACATCAGAATCCAGAAAGCTCTCATCAGACTGGGTAATGGGCCAGGCAGCACAGGCTGGGTTCTGCCGTGGTGTGTGTAATGACTTCCCACTTCAGGGGAAAAGGCAGGACAGAGGAAACAAAGCGGGGGGGCGGGGGGCCTTGTAGAATCTCGGGGGCTTTGTGGTCACAAGGTCTACATGACTGAGTGGTAGGATAGGGTAGCCTTTTGGACTATTCCCAGGCCAGAACAAGGGCTTTCATTCCAACTGCCCTGGCCAGTATCGTGTTTAAAACCCAAGAGCCATGATTTAAGATGAACACTGCTGATTTGCTATTTTTTCTAAAAATAGGATGAAGTATATACAATAGATCTAAGCCAACCTAAGAAAGGATAGCAATGTTCTGTACATATAGGTGTGACTGACAGTTCAAAATAGACTGGCACATTAAAAAAAAAAAGCCAGAACATTGTGTGAGGTCTGACAGCCTTTATATAAGAAGGAGAGGAGGAAGCAGTCATGCACACAAATATTTCCTTGCAAGTTCATAATGAAAACTTGGTAAGGACATGAGAACCTGGTGACTCTGGAAGATTCTGGGCAGCAGGAAAGAGAAGATTTATCCCTGTGTAGCCTTCTTGACACTTTGAAATTAAAACCATCAAATGATATTAAGAACTTTAAAACATGTGTTGAAGAGCCAGGATAGTTAATAACCAAAAATAACAAAAGGAATTTTAAGGAGGGCATAGAAGGGGCTAGAGAGATGGCTCCTCGGCTCAGAGCGTCTTACTGCTCTAAGAACCCAAGTTCATTTCCTGGCACCCACACAGTAGTTCACAACCATCCACAACTCCAGGTTATCCAACACCCTTCTTCAGACACTGGGACCAGGCATGACATGGTACATGTACATACGTGCAGGCAAAACATTCATGAATAAGCTTAAAAGGGCTATTGAAAAAATAGTATGTGAATGTTTAATCGTGGTTTAGGGAAGAAAGAAAGAGCAAGCATATGCTTTCTGCAGGAAAAGACCAGAACAGTGAGGTCATTTTCTTTTGGGAGCGGGGAGAAAGCTGAATTCAGGGAAAGCTGTACAAAGCAGATGTGCTTCATAGCAGGGAGGGAACGTCTGATCCTTGCCAGGGTCCCACTGGGAAGAGGTGGCCTCCGGGAACAAGTGATGGCCCTAGTTTCTTCCAGCCAGAGAGTAAGGCTGACATCCTAGTAGAGGCACCAACAGGGGCAGGAAATAAACCAGAAGATCTCCATATCCCTCCTCCTTCCTGAATGTTGACTCCTTCAGACTCAAACATGAGAAGGCAGACCTTCGTCTCAGTAGGAAGCGTGGCATCACTGAGTACTTGATATGCAGGGCTGGGGCTCCTCCAAGAGAAAGCATGGGAACAATGAACACTTCGCACTTCCTTCACGGTGCACGCTTCATTCAAAAGCTTGTGCTTCCTCCCCGTCTGTCTCCAATTAGCATGAACATAGCAATGAAACACTAGTCTACGTCTCCAGCATTTGGGAGTTCTGTATCTTACTGTTCTCATTGCAAAAATGATCTACAGCGAAGAGTCCACTCTGCTGAGATGTGAAAATCCTCTTAGGAAGGGCACCAACAAGGTTCATCAACCCAGCCAGCTCCAATCCTGCAGCGGACTATGAAACCACATAGAGGAGCAGACTCACCACTAGGCAAGGACAAGAAGACAATCCTGGCTTCGGGAAGCACTGCAGAGGGAACTGAGCCAACCTCTCGGAAACATGGGGAAGGCCCCAAAGCCCGGAGCAATGGGACGAGAGAGCTGTAGGTTCCAGCCGAAGGCCAGACTATGAGGATGGCATGGATCGTTGTCTAAGGCCTAAGACACCCAAAGCCAACCCAGACTTTGAACATATCCTTAATTCCTGTCCTCTCCTCTCTGGCTGAGTGGCTAGAAGTCTGCAGGGGGATGTATACTGGTTGCCTCTCATCTAGAATGCTAGCACGTTCACTAGCTTTGCCTTGGGGGAGGAGGTTAGCCTGAGAGGTGCAATGACTTCAGAGACGCATGTGTCTAGGATCTTGGCTCCTTCAAATGTGTGAGTGTCCACCATCAGGCGACACTGAACGTGTCCACAGCCTCTGCAAGCAGCCTTGCCATATCATTCATGTCATTACAGAGACAAGCTCTTAGTCATGAGGTGACATATTAACTAGGTAACTTTGGCTCCAAAAAACCTCTACTCCCTAACTTCTGAAACGTGCCTTGTGTTTCAACTCATACCTTTACAAAGGTGAAATAGAGGCTGGGCGGTGGTGGTATATGCTTTTAATCCTAGCACTTGGGAGGAAAAGGTTATCTGTGACATATCTGGTCTACAGAGTGAGGTCTAGGACTGCCAAGGCTACACAGAGAAACCCTTTCTTGAAAAACAAACAAAAACAACAAAAAAAGTAGAACAGAAATGGATTAGTTAGCCAGTTTTCTCATAAAATACCTGTGATCAGAGAGGTTTTTGTTTGTTTGTTTGTTTGTTTTGTTTTTTGGTTTTTTTTGGTTTTTTTGAGACAGGGTTTCTCTGTGTAGACCAGGCTGGCCTCGAACTCAGAAATCTGCCTGCCTCTGCCTCCCAAGTACTGGGATTAAAGGCCACCACCGCCCGGCCAGAGGTTTTATCTATGTTCTAATTTGCAGGATTTGGGCTTCTTGGGTGGTGTGAAGTGTGTGTGTGTGTGTGTGTGTGTGTGTGTGTGTGTATGTAGAGGCCAGAGGTATAGGATTCCCCCTAGAGCTAGAGTTACAGGCAGTTGTGAGTCTCCTCTGCAAGACCAGCAACCACGTCTTCTAACCACGAACCTCTTTCCAGCTCCCTCTTAATAATTTCAAGGGAAAACTAAGTCAAGCTGTCTATTTAGCTTTTATTTAAACTGTAAGACAGGATCTCTATTAGAGAACTTGTACAGACCCAGCCTCTAAAAAGATGTGTTAGTGAGTCACAACACATCTAAAAGGTCTAGAAAAACAAAGTAGAATAAATAAATAATATCCACCCAAAATAGGTAGGAAGAAATAATCAACATCATGGCTGAAATCAATGAAATAGAGACAAACAAAAAAAAAACAAAACAACAATCCAACAAAGAGTTGGTTCATTCATTCCAGAGATGCAGAGGCGGTTCAACATATGCATATTAATAAACAGAATCTACCACATAAACAGACTGAAAGACAAAAACCACATGATAGGCTCATTAGATGCAGAAAAGACCTTTGACAAAATACAATAAATATCCCTTCATAATAAAAGTTCTGGAGAAAGCAGGAACACCAGGGAGATACCTCAACATAATGAAGTTGATTTACAGCATGCCCATCGCCAACATCAACCTAAATGGAGAGGAACTCAAAGCATTCAGGAACAAGACAAGGATGTCCACTCTCTCCACATCTACTCAATATGTCATACTCAGTATGTCTTATTACTTGAATCTTAAAGCAACAAGACAACTGAAGGAGATCAAGGGGATACAAATGTGAAAGGAGGAATTCAAATATCTTTATTTGAAGATAAGATTTTATGCATCGAAGACTCTTAAGACTCCACTGTGGAAATTCTACAGCTGATGAACACTTTCTAACACTTGGAAATCATTATAGCCTTCTTATATACAAATGACAAATAGACTGAGGAAAGGAATCCTGAAATAGTATCTTTCACACAATAGCCACAAAAAAAGGGGAGTGGATGGGTAAGGAGAGAACCCTAATAAGCAAGAAAAAGACTGTAGAATAAAAACATTAAGGCACTAAAGATGATATCAGAAGATAGATCTTCCATGCTCATAGATAGCTAAGACTAACAGAAAAATGGCCATCTTTACAAAAGCAATTAGATTCAATGCAATCCCCATCAAAATCCCAACACAATTCTTCAGGGAAACTGAAAGTCTTCAACTTCATACACACATACTCAAAACAACAACAACAACAACAACAACAACAACAACAACAACAAAACCAGAATTGCTAAAACAATTCTAAGTAATTAAAGAACTGCTGGAGGTATCACCATCCCTGACCTCAAACTGTACTACGGACAGAGCTATAATAATAAAAACAGTATGGCATTGGCATCAAAGCCCACACATTCATCAATGGAATTGAAGACCCAAGCAGTCTTGCCAGAACAGTGAGCTCATTGTAAAAATAAAGGCAGAGAGCTATAGAGGAGGTCAATCTCTTCCCTCCACAGCACTCCCAAGAGCAAGTGCACACACACACACAGAGGTGGGGTAGGGGAGCAGGCACACATGAATGGGTAGCCTGCACAAAACTGCATATCCACATTCATTCATACACACTACGCTGAGCTCCCTCTAGCGCTAAACTCAGACAAGGGAGATGAACCAACACTGTAGAGAAAGAAAACAGATGGTGGGCAAAGAAGGATGCTGGGTAAGGCTGAGCAGCAGTGTGCACCACTGTCCACGGTTACTACCCTTGGCCCAGCTCCAGTGCCCTGGGCCAGTGAGACCCATGGACAGGCAAAGGTTAAGAATCATTTGAGGCAAGCACCTGAGGAATGCATCTTTGAAACAGGAAGGATTTCCAAAAGCCAAGTAATGAAATCTCTAAGAGGTCTATTAAAAATAGGTTAGATTCTAATCTCTCCACCTCCTTGAGATGTGGCCTGAACTCCCACTAAAGTCAGAGTTCAAAGTCCTTTTCGAATTGGGGCGTCAAGGATTATTTCAAGTGACCTGGGGCATGAGGGGGAGTGAGACAAGAGCACAGCAAATGGAGGGCACTTAGAACATCAACCCTCCTCCAGGGATGGAAAGCTCTCCTGCCAGGCTTCAGTTAACCACAGCCACCATGACCAAGCAAGCCAACCAGTGTGCCCACCCCAAGACAGCTGCTACAGCCCACACAGAGCACCACGGAAGTTACCCCAGGCCTCTATCCGCTATTCTCTGTCCTTTCTTTGCTCCTCCTAAACACACAGTGCCTCTAGCTGCCTGAGATCTAAAATGCTTCTTGTCAGCCTGAGCCACTAGTGCCTTTAATTTTCTATTTAAAACATTTCAACCCCAAAGCTACTATTTCTCAAGAACAGAAATGCAGATAGCCCAGGCTGGCAGAGTCAACAGGTGAATGGAGGTACTGGTTGGAGAAAAGGTGCTATCCCTTAGGGACACAACAAGATATGTTTGGGCCAATTCCCCTAAGAAACTCAATAAACTATTTTAACAGGCAAATAATGAGGCACTATGATACTTCACAGAAAATCCACCTCTCTTTCAAACATACCCTAGCAAGCAAGTCTCAACACTGAAAACTCCAAAGGATCCTGACCAGGTTGAACAACTGCTACCCCTGCTACCCACAGAAATACTTCGTTTCTCACTACATAGCTGATAAATGTTCAAAGATAAACAGCCCCCCACACACACACTGGTAGGGAAAAAGATTCACAATTTTCAGTGCTCACTCATTCCATTTCAAGTCATTCATTTTCTCGATTTACTTCCCAATGCAACACCTGCATTTAGAACAGCAGCCAGGCTCTTTCAGAGTCGCCCATACTAAATAAAGCTCACCACCTTGAGGTCTACTCAAGATCCTTGGAGCAACTACCTTGATGATGTATTAATAGCTCAAAGATATTGTCGTAGAGCTGTGGATGTGGCTCTGTGAGAGGTCGGAGAGTGCTTTCCTAGCAAGCCTGAATTCCTGGGTTTGATCCCCAGCACTGAACAACTGTTTACAAGCACTGAGGAGATAGCTCAATGAGTAAAGTGCTTTTTGGATAAGCAGAAGGACCTGAGTTTGGATCCCCATAAACCACATAGCTGTGGACAGTTGTGCAATAATGGACATGGAAGAATCCCTGGAAGTTCAGAGGCCAGCTAGCCTGGTGCAAGTAGAGTGAACCAGAGACTGTCTCAAACAGGGGATAAGGCAAAATCTGACACCTAAAGTTGTCTTGACTTTTATATGCATAGAATGTCATGCATGTAACACACACACACACACACACACACACACACACACATACACAGAGAGAGAGAGAGAGAGAGAGAGAGAGAGAGAGAGAGACATATATATACATATATATATATATATACACATATACATATTATATACTTATACTAAAAAGATTCTTAAGAGAATCTTGAAGTAATATAAAATTAGTACAACTGTGGATGGGTTTCTAGAGTTTTTAAATGCTGCAGAGGGTGAGCCATTCTCTCCCGGTTGAGAAGAACCTTACCCAACATCAGTACTCTCTTGGAGGTAAGATGGCTCTCGTAGGAAAATGTTCTACACAATGAAGGTGAAAGAAGCAGACAGCCGAGTGTCCGTGCGTTCTTAAGCACCTGCACGAGTCTTGGCTGCCTGGTAACTTTCATCTGGTGTTGCCAAGGTCAAAGAACTGAAATTTTAACTCTAACCCCAGGAGCAGCAAACGCTGGGTGCTCCTCTCTGAACCCCACCTGCCCTACTACCTGTAATTGTCACATCCCAGGTGCCTAAAGAGCCGTCGACCGTCAAGGCGGCCTCTTCCAAGGGCGCTGAGAGAAGAGTCAGAACAGTCGGGGAAGACAACAGTGGCTGTCCACATCGCTCCTCCTTCCGTAAATGTTGACAGTACGTTCTGTCTTAAAGGAACCCTCGTAATTGCTCGTCTTTACCTGGTGCAAAGTCTCCCTCAGCCTATGCAAACACACACCTGGCAGTGAGCTGCTCGGAAGAAAAAAGGGTCAACACTGTTCCCAATCAGGACAAGCAAGCCATGTCCTCCTAAGTGTGAAGGCCATCCCTCTCCCAAGAGACATTCAGTCTCACCAACTCCTACAAGCAGTCAAACAACAGAACCTTACAATGCCAGACCTTAGAAAGTTCATCGCTTTTGAAGACGATCTGATGATCTTCTGTACATAGGTGTATTCTCATAAAAAATTTAAAATTAAGTTCTAGGCTAAACCAGTTTCCTCAAGTCAGAAAGATGGCTCAGCAGGTAAAAGCGCATGAATGACATCAAGCTTGACAACCTGAGTTAAATTTCCAGAGGCCAAATGTTAGAAGGAGAGAACCACAAGTTGTGTTCTGACTTATAAGCAACATGGCACATGCATAACCACACATATGAGTAAAATTTTTAAGGTAGCATTTTCTAAAATATTGCTAGCAATTCATGTTGGACATGTTAACCCCCCAGTATTCAGTGTGACTGCACTTGGAAAAAGGCCCTTTAATAAAGGGGTTAAATAAAGCTGAGATCATTTAGATGCCACTTATCCAATGAGAATATTTAGACAGAGACACCAAAATCACACACATGGGTGGAGTGAAGGCAGGGGTGGGGGATTAGCCATCTGCTCTCTAAGAAGAAAGATCTTAGAGAAGTGCTTCCAACCTCCCTCATGCTGTGACCCTTTAATACAGTTCCCATTGTAGAGGAGACCACCAACCATAAAATTATTTCATTGCTACTGTTAAGAATCATAATGTAAATATCAAATATGAAGGATATCTGATATGCGACCCCCAAAGGGGTCATGACCCACAGGGTCAAGAACTGCTGCCACAGATTGATGACCTGGTAGCAAAACTTTGAGTGTTAGAACTTTTAGTCTTAGGAGCCAACTAACATGCGGTCCTGGCTTGCTGCAGAAAGAGAACCGCATTCTGACAATCACTGAGCTAATAAGCAAGGCAACAGTATATGACAGAACATTCTCCAGAGCCAAACACTGTTGAGTCAGGCGATGACTAGGAGAATGACAGAGGTGAACTCCTGGGTCCAATGCTCTTGGCCAGGAACAATGTGACTGGCAAACTCCATTCAGACCTGAACTCTGTCTCAGGAGCATGGCCAGAACCCAGTAGGTTGATCATATATAAAAAATGCCAGGAGTGGGGTATCTTGGAGGAAGGTAAAAGTTGGTGCCAAGGGAAAGGAACAAGAAAAGGAGATCACAGGCACTCTTACCCCCAAGGGAGAACAAAACTGGACAAGTGGGCAGAGGGGTCAGTACAACAATATACCATGAGCAAATATACATTAAAATAATTGCTCATGAGCTGGGCGGTGGTGGCACAACCCAGCACTAGAGAAGGTAGAGGCAGGCTGATCTCCAAGTCTAAGGCTGAGTTCCAGGATAGCCAGGGCTACATGGAGAAATGTCTCCAATCAATCAATCAATCAATCAATAAATAAGAAAGATATGACTGCTATGGTCTTTACCATATTCAAATTGAAATCACATATACTTTAACACTTCTTAAATTAGTAAAATCTAAAACTGTTCACACACCTGGGTCCCTTCAAGGCAGTGGGTATTCACAACTATTATAGCAATGAGACAACATGCTGGGGCCTTTGAAGAGACCCAATGCCTGCCTTGAGTTCAAAGGCTGCAGGAAGCTTAGGCTAGACAGAGAGCTCAGACCTTTTTAGAGCAAGGCTTTTTGCAACTGGGGTAGGGGTGGGTGGGTTTACACCCCAAAAGGAAATCATGGCAGTGTATGAAGACAGCTTTTACTATCCCAGTGGAGTGACATGCTACGGGCATCTGCTGGGTACAAGCTAGGATGTGTTGAATACACCCGGGCACAGGACAGTGCGCTAACAGAGAATGGTTCTACCCAGACCACCAGTACTGCTACATCTAGAGGAGCTCAGGGTTGTAGCCAAAGGCAGCAATCATCCCCATGGCAACCTTTGACTCTATTTTTTTTTTTTTACTTTTATATTTTGATACTTTATATCCTTGAACTCTTGCTCTTCCTGCCTCAGCCTTCCAAACACTACCTAGAGTAACAGTGCTTTGCCGACACTCATGTGTCCACTTGTAATCATTCTCCATTTACATAACCAGTAGCCGTCTCCTGGTCATCGGATCATTCACACTAAACCTGTGGCATGTTCAGCTTACATCCTCAGCCAGCTTCCCATCAATTCCCTAACCTTTAAAGACAGACACAGAACCTTCGAAGGCTCAATGCCAAATGAACCTGCAAGCCCCGGTTCAACCATTACTAACAATGAGATGCCGAGAACAAAAAAGTATCAGACCAAACCCTGGACCTCCCGGGGTGAGGGGCCAGTGACGACACAGGAAGAGGCCACCGTGAGCTGGCTGCCCTCTGCCTCTCCAGCTCTTATAGCACACCATTATTTCCTAAATGGCTCCCCACCACTTCTGCATGTCTTCATGTGCACGTGTGCCTGCTGGTGCCTTCCTCAATTGCTTTCCGTCTTATTGTCTGAGAGCCTCTTGATGAACGTGGAGGATTCTAGACTGTCTGGCTGGTAAACCCCAGGGATCTTCCTGTTTCTTCCTCCTAAATGCTGGGAGGTCAGGTACCTGGGTTTTGTTTTACGAGGGTTTGGGGAAGACTGAACCCAGGCCCCCATGCTTGCACACAACAAGCACTTTAACAACCAGAGCCTGGCTCCTTAGAAGGGCCTGGGAGGGTGGTTCCCAAGCCCACACACTGCAACAATCCCCCACGGTGCCCATCCCATCTTTCGCAGGTGACAGATATCTATCTATGTCACTAACATTTTCTCAGACCCAAATCTTGCATCGTCGGCCTCTGCCCTTGTAGCACCCTTGGTCCAGACCTCCAGATATTTCCACCTACCCCAAACCCCCATCCACACCTACACTGAACATGGGCACCTTCACTGCTCTCTCTGTTTCTGAACACCTCACTCCAGGGTCTTCTGCTCTTGGGCTTCTCTTCCTGCCTATTCTATCCAACAGCTAACAGGAGCCAAGCTCACAGCCACTAAAAGCTCTGTAACCGAACACTTTCCAGTCATCTCATAGAAACCCTCTGAGATAAGTGTGCCTCCACCCCACCCTGTGTGAAATCAATGCTGGCACTGCAGGGAAGATGCTGGGCTTGGTAGAACAAACTGGGAACTGCCTTACCGGCTCGAGCTCTTTAAAATATTATTTTTAGGTTATTGATGTATATTCACTGGGTATAGGGAAGGGTTTCATAAAAATAATTTCATACAAGTTCATTATATACTTTGACTATATTCCCTCTGTTTCCTCCTCTGTTTCCTCTTGTTTCCTCTTCTGCTTCCTCCTGTTTCCTCCTGTTTCTTCTTCCTTCACTATTCTGCCTCCTCTCTGCCCCCTCATCCTCTCATCCGAACAATCTTACTCTTTTTTCATGTCCTAAATTAAATACAACTATACTAGTCTGTGATATAAATCTAGGATCTGTGAGTGAGCAAAAACATGTAATATTTGCCAGAGTCTAGCTCTACCCAATTTTATCCATTTTCTCTTCACAAATAACACTTCGGTTTTTCCCCCCTTATTCTCTGACCCTTCTCCTCTCCTCTCCATCCATACTCTGTGTATGTAAACGATTATGGATAAAGGTCAGGGGTCTCTCTCGAAGCAGCCACAGCAAGCTAGGTGGCCTTAAAGCTGGCAGAGATTCTCCTGCCTCTGCTTCCCATCTCACTGTGGGAGTGTCAGGATTACGGGTGCTTGCTACCAAGTCTGATAGGCTCTGGGGATCCAAAGTCAGGCACTCATGCTTGCACCACGAAGGCTTTTTCTACTAAGTCATCTGCCCAGCTCAATTTCATTTCTCTTTATGGCTGGATAAACCTCCATTGTGAATATGCATCATATTCATATTTTCTTCATGCCTCTATCTGCTGCTATCCCCGCACAACTTGGTTTTTGTGACTATAGCTGCGAGTATCTCTGTGACCGGCTGATTTAGGATTCTTTAAACAGCCAGAAGTGGGCTGTCTGGGTCATGTGGTATTTCTAGCTTTTGATTTTTGAGGAGCCTCCACACTGATTTCCTAACAGTTGGACTAACCTCCGTTCCCAGCAGCAGTGTGTGGGAGCGCCCTCTCCTCTCCCAACAATTTCACCAGCCGTTCTGAATGAGGTGAGAAGGAATCTCCGTGAGGTTTAATTCTGCATGGCCACTATGACTAAGAATGTTTAACTTTTTTTTTCCCCTATATCAGTAGCCATTTGTACTTGGTCTTTTCAGAACTGTCAGTTCATTAACCCCGTCGCTGATTGGACTGTTTAGTTCCTCAGTCTTGATCCCAAAGTAGAACTGTCTCTGTTCATGTCTCTGGGAAACAATATCAAGTTCACCAATACATGGAAAAACCAATAAGATGTTTTCCCAAAACACCGGCAGTGGCCGGTCTTATGTCAACGTGACACACGAACTAGAATTGGCGGAAAGGAGAAAAACCTCAACTGAGAAAATGCCTCCATAAGATCTGCCTAGAAGGCATCTTTTAAAATTACTTAATTGGATGGAGCAGCCTCATTGTGGGCGGTTGCCATCATGGGGTTAGCTGTCCTGGGTTCTAAGAAAGCAGACTGAGCAAGTCCAGAGAAGCCAGGCAGTAAGCAGCACCCTTCCATGGCCTCTGCACCACCTCCTGCCTCCAGGTTTCTGTCCTGACTTCCTTCCGTGACGAGCAGTGATGTGGAAGTGTATGTAAGTAGAATGAACTCTTTCCTCCCCAACTTGCTCTTTAGTCCTGGCGTAAGAGAAACAGTAATAGAAACCCCACCTAAAATACCATGGGATTAACAACCAGTAAAAAGAATAAAACCACTCAGAACTGGTGATCATGTGGGAGCGGGGAGGAACTTTGGAGGAAAGTTGATGTGGTATTTCAAACACTGTGGCTAAATCTATGCAGAGCCCCGAGGGAGAGATTCAGACAACGCCTCTCAAAGTGTCTCCCACGAAGCATCAGACAGATGAGCAGAGATGCGTTTAGAAGAACGTTCATCGAGGAGAAAGACTCACTCCTTAAGCTATACATCTAACAGCATTAGAAAACTCAGTCGTAGCAACTATCACCCTGACAATCACCAGGCACTGCCATCTAGGATAAAGTGACCGCGCTTGGACATTTTGCCTTTTAATCCTTAAAACTCAGTGGACTCTCCGAAAGAGGAAAGCACTGTCTGAGTCGTTAAACGACTAGTGAGGCTGACAACGAGCAGCAGCAGCTAACTCCAAAATTTGCTCCGGGTGAAAACAATGCAGAGCGCGCACACACACACACACCAGGCCCCGAGACATGCAATTCATAGTGGAATTTGCCTCCAGATTTACTACTGAAGGGCAATGGAGTGAGTACGTGAATAAGAAACATCCCCAAGGCTCAGGAAGCTGAACAACCACTTCCCAGGAGTTGGCACTGTCTTGGGGATTCGGCTGTACTAGAGGAAGGATGTCATTGGGGGTATACTTTGAGAGTTCACAGCCTCGCCCTACTTCCAGTTTGCTATCTTTGCTTCATACTTTCAGTTAGAAATGCTTCCTGCCTTGCCTGCCTGCAGCCACGTGCTCCCTCACATTATGGACTTAATCCTCGGGTCCTATAAGCCCAAATAAACTCTTCCGGCAGTCACTTTTAGTCACGTTATTTTATCACAGCAACAGAAAAGAAACCAGTACGAATGACACGTGGTAGAGACATTTTCCCCCCTGCATCTCAATTCCAAATCCACCCTGGCCTGTCTATCAACTGCCCAATGATGGTAGATGTGTCCAGTTCACATCGTGTAGCCCACAAGCGGTCAAGGGCAGCTATGGACGAAGCCCAACCCAAGGTCATAGACTCTGGACTTGCTTAAAACATTCTGGAGGTCTTTTGCAATTGTTCTGGGGACCGTGACTGCAAGTGCTCAAGCATGAACTCTGCAGATGACAATATCATGTTGCCATGTCAAAAAAAGGTCCGACACCAAAAAGAAACAAAAGGAATGGGTTGGAAAGAATCAATATTTTATTTAAAAAAAAAATTAAAGGCTTGAACAACTATGCAAGTCTTTAGAGGGCCATGACAGTCTTCACAGTAGCCAGCCTACTGCCACCAGGCTTCCTTCTCAACCATCAGACCCACCATCTCTCCGATACCAGATGCAAGCAGACATGGGCCACCCAAGTTCCCATGGACAATAGATCTCCTCCTGAACGCTCTCTATGATTAACATAAGTTGCTAACTTAAACACTTCTTGATTATTGGCACCAGGTTTGTAAGACAGAATGACACCAAGCTCTGAAAAAGTCTGTCTGGAGCCCATTGCCATTAGTACAGATAAAGAAAAATTAAACAATAAACTATCAGCCTCTTTGCAGATAGACTTAGTTGCAGAAGGGACATTTCTTTCTTTCTTTCTTTTTTTTTTTTTAAAGATTTATTTATTATTTATTTATTATAAGTACACTGTAGTTGTCTTCAGACACACCAGAAGAGGGCGTCAGATCTCATGACGGATGGTTGTTAGCCATCATGTGGTTGCTGGGATTTGAACTCATGACCTTCAGAAGAGCAATCGGTGCTCTTACCCGCTGAGCCATCTCTCCAGCACCCCCCCCCTTTTTGTTTTTGTTTTTGTTTTTGTTTTTGTTTTTCGAGACAGCCCTGGCTGTCCTGGAACTCACTCTGTAGACCAGGCTGGCCTCGAACTCAGAAATCTGCCTGTCTCTGCCTCCCAAGTGCTGGGGTTAAAGGCGTGCGCCACCACTGCCCGGCTGCAGAAGAGACATTTCTGGCAGGCATAGATACTGTGGCTGCAATATCACCTGTCCTCTAAGACAGCTGAAACTATGGCTGAAATATCACCAGCCCTCCAACACAGCTAGTCCACCATCACGGCATGAGCTCAAGAGCATTCGGCTACAGGGGTCTGGAGAGATGGCTCAGCGTTGAGAGCACTGGCTCTTTCCAGTGGACCCAGGTTCAATTCCCTGCCCCCACAGGGCTACTCACAACTGTAACTCGAGTCCCATAGGGTTCAATACCCTATTCTAGCCTCCCCCCAGCATTGCACACCTGTGGTGTACACACAGACATGCAGGCAAAACACTTGTGCACATAAAATGTTGAAGTTAGTTTTTTAAAACGTATATACAGTTATTTCTTAGCTATCTGAGGAAAGGCTCACTATGAAGTTCTTGTGTCCCTACCAATTAACAGAGATATAACATACATATCCTGGCTACCTACCTCGGTGGGAGAACGAGTGATACCAGTCACCAGGACAGTGCCTATGGTTCAGAGGCGTCTGCTCATACACAGCATCTCCCAACTCAGGCCAAAGAGCCAGGTCACCTGACCACCAGCCTAAATGAATAGGCATCCTTAAGACAATAATAAGAAATATAGTAAAGGTAGTCTTTCTATGAAACACAATAGGAGGGAATATTCCAGAAACTTTTTCTGCATAGCTCGAGTTGCAAACTCTGTCATTTAACGACCCTCTGGAGTTTAGGATATTTGTGAGCCTATGTGCCAGGCTCTGAAATGCCACAGGAATCTCTGACCATGGCAGCTGACCAAACCCCTCCACAGGAAGCCACAGGCCCTCCTCAGGCCACCTCACATTTCACTCTTAAGTTTGTAAGCTGGGGAAAGGTTATGAAAAGCTTTTAAATATTTATATTAGCCATATTTCAACTAAATGGATGGTAAGATAGGTGAAGCATATAGAAATGTGGCTAGGGCAGATATATATATATGTAAATATTATATACATGTCTAAATATATAAACACATATGCAATATATTCCATGGACATATTCATGGACATTAATATGCACCACATACAAAAAAATAGTCCCAGCACTAACTTTTAAAAGGCAATAGACTGTTCTGATGCATTTGCTTGTTTGTTTCTTGAAACTGGGTCCAGTGATACTAGGATTCCAAGGACGTGCCACCATGCTAGTCTTCCAGAACGTCTTCACACTAACTATGCTATTTGTACACATGATCAGAAAACCAGCTCCTGCTCTCTGACTCAGAGGAAGAATGTTCCCATCAGCAATCACCACCAAACGGTATGATTTACGCACTTTACTCTTTTCAAAAGGCCAAACAAACCACCTTTAAAAGAAGGCTTCAATTTTTCATATTGTTGCTGGCCTATGCTAATGCATTAGCGGAACTTGGTACTGTTTTATTGCATAGCTCAAAATGCCTTTTAAAAAATCCATCCAAACTATCACAGTGGCCTCTCTGAGACTCCTAATGAAGAGGTCCTATGTTTCCCAATCTGAATGATTTGTTGTCATTTTATTTGTGAAACATGGTCCAAACTAGCTCAGGCTGGTCTTGAACTTGATTTGCAGTCAAGGATTACCCTGGACTCCTGATCCTACTTCCTAAATGGTGGTACTGCAGGTGTGTGCTGCCACGTCAACTTCTTTTTGTTTTCTTTTGTTTGGTTTGGTTTTTTTGTTTTTTTTCAAGACATGGTTTCTCTGTGTAGCCCTGGCTGTCCTCGAACTCAGAAATCTGCCTGCCTCTGCCCCCCAAGTGCTGGGATGAAAGGCGTGCACCACGGCTGCCCAGCTCCACATCAACTCCTACATGATGCCAAGGATCAAATGGAGGCCTTCCTGGAGGCTAGACAGGCATATACCGAATGAGCTACATCCCCAGCCCTCACATTGTTTCTCCTACTTTTCAAGCACACAGGCAAGGTGAGAGGTGACCTAATCAGCCACAGGAGGGAGGGGCGTGGCCAATCCTGCTAACACTACCCTCTCGTGATAACTAGCATGAACCAAAGCAGCATCCGTGACAAACTCGGTCGCTAGGAGATGCTGGCTCTGCTCAGGCACATCTTCCACCTTTGCTTGTCCCAGAGTCCATTCTCCCAAGTCTGTTGGAATTGAAGCTCCGAGAAGGTCACCCAAAGGCCAAAAGGTGGCGGGTTGGCCACAGGGAATGGAGGTCTCTCTCTACTCCAGGTCCGTTGACCCACATAGACACTTTCCACCCTTCGCTCTCCTCAGAGCCAAGTTATTGATAATCACACGGCAGTCACCTGGACCCAGATGACATTCTCAATCCTTCCTTTGAAGCCACTGGAGATCTCAGAAAAGCAAGCACTAATTCAGAGCCAGGGCCACTACACCTGCGTTCCCTCCTGTAGAGACCTGAGAGTGGGGCAGGCCAGGCCAGCACACAGGCTGCAGTGAGCAACTCAGCTCTGTAGCAAAAAAAAAAAAAAAAAAAAAAAAAGGATTCTGCCGGAAGGAATTCCTCCACAGGGAGAACTAAGGAGAACACACCACTGAAAATGGAAAGGAACAGACAAAAGGATCCATCGATTTCTACACAAAGAAGCCATCTGATGGGAATTTTCATAGCAGACAGCGCCAATCCAGCTTTGGGTCTTGAAAGGGAACGGACTGAATTGCCTCACGCTGATGGCTGTGAGAGAACAGTGGGATCCGAAATTGTGATGCTAATCAAGCTCAAACTCACCCACCAAAACCCCTAGATTTTTGCAATAGAACCATCCACGGGTCTCCCTCACGGCAGCTGTAAGACCACACAGCTGACCCTAGCTGGTCCAGAGCACCCTGGGGCTGAGTTCTGGTCTAGCACTGCCCCAGCAACCTTCTGATGCTCCAATCCTAACCCAGACTGCCAGCATCTCTCCCCAAGATGACCCAGCCAGCCTCCTAACTGGTCCCTGCCTCTGCTCTTGACCTCGTCCGGTACAGTGAACACTGAACCCACATTGACCGGCAAAACAAACAGTATGACCACAATTCCAAATTCTATACTTTGGCCTTACCCAAACATGCATAGCTCACCAACCTCTCACCTGGATCCACTCCTGCCCACACCACTGACATCCCATGCCTAACTGCAGCCACAGACCGAACTTGGCAGTTGAGCAGCTAGCTCTGTGAGGTTTCATGAGCCCACCTCGTAACCCCTGACTCTCCAAGCCCCCGGTTTTTGAAAGGAACAAGATGACAAATGAGCAGGCACAGCTGTCCTAAAGCTGGACTCCTCCAGCCCAGCTGTCTCACCTCGACCAATCAGAGGCTCCACCAAAACACAGACGGGCTCCATCGATCATTAAGCAATGCGGACAGAAGCCATCCTCTCCTTCATCGGCCCCTGAGAAACCAGAGCAAGGGTTTCTCACTCCGTGCCTTGTTCTTTGTGTAGTGCGTGCTTGTTTGAGATGGGGCTTCATGTCCCAGTCTGGCCTCAAACTCACTGTGAGGCTGAGAAGTGACCTTGAACTTCTGACCTTCCTGCCTCCACCTCCCAAATCTGGGATTATAGGCCAGTGCCTCCACCAGTCCAGAAGGTCCTTGCAAACTCCAATTGCTGTTTGTCTTAGACAAGCGCTCTACCAACTGAGCTACATCCCAGCTCCCTCTTTTCTGTTCTTTTTGCTTATTCCTCAGAGATGTGTTGCTTTCATTTTTTTTTTCCTGATTACAATGATTACCAACCATTGGGAAGAAGAAGAAAACTTAATCAAGAAAATATCCCCATAGGACTGGCCTGTGGGCAAGTCTGTAGGAGATGTGTGTGTGTGTGTGTGTGTGTGTGTGTGTGTGTGTGTGTGTGTGTATTGGTTTTTTGATATTTCTCTGTGTAGCCCTGTCTGTCCTGGAACTCACTCTGTAGACCAGGCTGGCCTGGAACTCAGAAATCCACCTGCCTCTGCCTCCCAAGTGCTGGGATTAAAGGCGTGCGCCACCACCGCCCGGATTTTGTAGGATATATTTTTAACAGATGATAGATTGGAAGGGCCCATCCCATTGTGGCTAGCGCCATCCCTAAGCAGCTAGTCCTAACATGTATAAGAAGAAAGCAAACTGAGCCAGCCCGAAGCAAGCAAGTAAGCAATGTTCCGCTATGACCTCTGCTTCAGTTGAGTTCCTGCCTCCAGGCTCCCCCTCCCTCGCTTTCCTGGATGATGGACTTAGAAGCTGTACTGGGAAGTAACCTCTTTCTTCCCCAAGCATCTTTGGTCATGGCGTTTGGGTTTTTTTTTTTTTTTTTT
>JADRCD010212178.1:42393-52570 GCA_019843815.1 Montemys delectorum | reverse complement strand
ACACACACACACACACACACACACACACACACACACACACACACATACTTGTGTGTGTAGTACTTCTGGTATATGTGTGCACATAATTGTTTGGGAAGGTGAGACCATGCCTGTTGGCAGATATGAGAAGGGCTATTAAGTATACTGCTCCAACACTCTGTGCCTCTGTTCCCTTCAGACAGAGTCTTTCTACAGGCGTAATAATCATCTTGCCTCCACATCCCCCTGGGGAAGGTTTACAAGCATTTGTGAGTATGTTGGTCATTTTACATGGGTTCTGGACATTTGAACTCAGGCTCACATTGCATAGCGAAGCACTTTTATGTGCTGTGACATCCCTCTCCAGATTTTTCTTTTATTAACATAGATTTTGTTCATACAATATATTTTGAGTATGATTTGCCCAACCCCAAAACCTCCCAGATCTTTCTGTCTTCCTGACCTACCCAAATTCACACTCTTCCATTCTGTCTCTCTGTTTCTCTCTGTATCTCATTTTCTCTGTCTCTCTTTCTTCTTCCCTCCTTCTAGTTCTTTCTCTCTTTGTCTTTCTTCCCACCCTCCCTCTGTCTCTCACTCATTAGATTACAAACATAAACCTAATAACAATAATGATGATAGTGATGATAAGAAGATAAAAACCAAACCATCAAACTAGAGTATGACACAACAAACAAATGAAAAAGGGCCAAAAGTGTATATATGTGTATATACATATATATGCACACACACACACACACACACACACACACACACACATACACACACACACACACACAGACAGTGCCATGTGTGGGCATTCCCAAAAACTTCATAAAGAAAAAGCTCTTCATAAAGCAAAAGCTTAATACATATACATACTTACAGTGACATGTGTACATACCTAAAAACTTTCAAAACAACTTTCAAAAATGCCATTAAGTTCATTTTTGTTAGCCATTTATTACTGGAGATACAATTTTTATGCCCAGTGAGACTCTGGTAGAAATACCTTTCTTAAAAAAAAAATTGAAAGCATTTACCTATTGGAGATATGTCCACTTCCCTTTCTTCTTTCTGGGACTCAATCTGGCTCAGCACTTCACACACACTCTGCATGTGAGTTCTTTACTTCATGCTATCCTGTGAGCATTATGGTCTATTTTAAAAGATGGTAAAAAGCTCCTAATTGATCATTAGATAATTTTCTGTTGTTTTCCTGAGAAAAGTATTGATTTCTTTCTCAATGTCCAATACATCCATACTGAAGAAAGCTGTGTATCTCACTGCGGAAGATTTCATGAGCCATTTTCTTTTATTTCTGCATACTGTTATGAGGCTTACTCATAACTTAATATTTACTTAGTTATTTATTAATTACTTAATATGAATACATTGTGTTTAGTTTCACAGAAATATTGAAAAGAAAATAAAAATCAAACATGCTTAGTGTGTTCTTTTTACAATCTGCATTTCTGGTTGAAACTGAATTAATCTTGACTATGGCTGGATATAATCTGCAAGATTAGCTTCCACCAATATCTTTCTTTTTCCTAATTAATATGAGCATTTGTTTATAGAAAGAACACCTTTCATCTTTTTTGTATCAAGTATTCATCATATTTATATAAGTAAATTTATATAAGTAAAATTTTAGTCTAGAGATGAATAAATTTGAAAAATGTATATATATCTGTTGTGGATGCTGCTTAAATTGGTTCTCTTCTTTATTGTCTGAGACAAAGTAGGACTTTTAATATGTACAAGTGTATGTACATATTGCATAATTTATTTGAAAGCACTATCAAAGGGTACAGTTATCTTTCTTATTTGATGTTCATAGAATTCAAAAATTGTGTAACCAATATCTTTACAGATTAATGGGCAGTGTCTATGGATGCTACTTAATATAGAAAATATAAATAAGAATTGATTCAAAGGACAAAAAAAATGGGAGAATTGGAGGATGAGAAGGCAGGAGGACTGCCTCCTCTCATATACTCCATGCTATTGAGAATTTCAAAATAGGTACATCCACTGTGTCCATACCATTTGCTATGCAAGACACAGATAATGAAATACATAGTTTATTTATAATGATTTCCGAAATATCCACAAATATGTGTAGCACATTTGAAAGATTGCATTTTGTAGATGATTCTATTGAAGACAAGGTAAGTTAAAGGCTTGTCTTAATTAGCTCAGAAACAGAAAGTAACATCAAATTGTTTATAAGAAAACATACAAAATAATATCTTTGTCATTGAAAATATAATCTTAAATCTGCATGATAATGGTTGTGGTGATGACAAATTGTGTGTGTGTGTGTGCTCAGTGTGAAGTTAAATAGTTGTGCATACATATTTGGGCTTCTACATAAGTCTCTCTCTCTATATATATATATCTCTATATCTATCTAAAAATCTTTGTATATCTACCTACCTATCTATACATATATACAGATATGTATTGATAGTTATAGTTACAGATAGATTGAAAGATGGGTAGATAGATAGATAGATAGATAGATAGATAGATAGATAGATAGATAGAAAGATAGATAGAAAGATGGATGATGGATGGGTTACATGCCTGCCTTGACATAGCTACAGATATATACTTTTAACATGTAGATGTCTAGTAAGAAGGAATAAAGTACAGATGAGACAGTGTATATCAATCCACAAAAAATGAGGCAAAGCAAATCTTGAATTTGCATATTAATAAGCTGAGTGAAATTATCGTTCTTCTCCTGAAAATGAATTGGCTGCAGTAATTCCAATGACTAGAAATTGTCAACTTTATAAAGTATTTGTGATTTCTGTATGCTGGGATATTTTGTATTTGTTAATCTAAAACCCATTTTTCTAGTTAAACGCCAATACAATTGCCAGCATTTGTAACACATTGTCATACCAATAGTTGGGCTCAGCTGATAAAACGCATGTTTTATAAGCATGGCATGGGAACCTCAGTTTGGAACCCTTAAAACTCATGAAAAATCCAGGCAAGGTGCAAGCACTGGTAATTCCAGCATTGTGAGACTGGAGGCAGAGACAAGTGTCTTGTTGAAATTCTCAGGCCATGTAGCCTTATCTAGATCACCAGTTCTTAACCTGTACATTAAACCTCTGGAGGTTTAATGATCTTTCATGGGTGTCACATCAGATATCCTCCGTATCATATATTTACATTGTGATTAACAACAATAGCAAAATTACAATTATGAAGTGGCAAGAAAAACAATTTTATAGTTGGCAGTCACCACAAAATAAAAAACAGTATTAAAGGATTGTAGTAGTAACTAGGGATGTTAAGAACCAGTGATCTAAATAGTGAAGTCAAAAGCCAATTAAGTATCTTATTTTACTTCAGGATCCTGAAGTGGCCACCACCTGTAGACAGGCAAGCCTTCCAGTGGAGAGAAGGGTACACCAACCCAGCAACAAAATTTGTCCTACCTACAGGATATACAGGGATAAAGATGGAACAAAGAATAAAGGAGAGGTCAAACAAAGACTGGCCCAACTTGAGACACACCCCACAAAAGAGAGCTAACCCCTGACGCTATTAATGATACTCTTCTATGCTTGCAGACAGGAATGTAGTGTAACTGAGAGGCTGCATAAAGCAGCTGATGGAAACATGCACAGACTCACTGCCAAACAATACTGGAGGTCAGGTTGCCTTGTGGAAGAGGTAGGCAGGGAAAGACTGAGGAAGATGGAAGGGTCAAGGACACCACAGGAAGACCTAACAGAATCAACTAACCTGGGCCCATGGGGGCTCACAAAAACTAAACCACCAACCACAGAGTATGCACGGACTGAACCTAGACCCTCTACACATTTGTAGCAGATGTGCAGCTTGGTCTTCATGTGTGTCCCTCAAACAAATGGAGTGAGGGCTGTCTCTCACTCTGTCGCCTGCCTTTAGAATTACGTTCTTCTAGGTGAGCTGCCTTATCTGACCCTAGTGGTAGAGAATACACTTAGTTCTGCTATGACTTGATGTGCCAGGGCAGGTTGGTACCCACAGGGCCCCAAAGGTAGGAATGAGGGAGGGGGAGGCAGAGACTGGGAGGAGAGGAGGGAGGGGTTCTTTGATTAAATTGTAAAAGGAATAAATAAATTAATGAGAAAAAAGAGAAAAATAAATCTTACCTTACACAAAAGATAGATGGACCATAAAAACCAACAGGGAAGCTTATCCTTTGACCTCTACCCATAATGGTATGCACATACAGACCTTCATATACTTCTGAACAGATACATTTCCAACCATGAATGCACACAGATGCACATAAGCATCTCATCTTTCTCCGGAGAAAACAGCTACTAATAATTCATTAAAAAATTACAATGCATATTTTACAGTGTATTAGAGTTCATATCCTATGGAGACAGAATGAATTAATGTAAGAAGATGCATATCAGCAACATGACTGGCTTTGCATTTTGTTTTGGGAATGTTGACATTGAGCCTCTTTGTAAAGCATTACAAGGCAGATGGATGTCTTAGGTTGTTACTTACTTAGCTGACAGCCCATGTTGAGAAGGCCATGGAAGACTTAGGCTGACTATTCTTTTGCTGCATTTCACAGTTTAAATTATTCTGAATCTGACACAGTAATTTAAAACATGGTCATTTAGGAAAACATTTTTTACAACAACATGTTTTCTTCTAAATGTGAGATTATACATGGTTTCTATTTTAACAAAGTGAAATCTTTTTCAAGTTAATATAAGAATTAGAGAGTAGTAAATCAATTTGATCTCAGAGTCAAGTTTTAGAAGAATTCCTACTCACAGCAAATCCAGCGCCTGTCCACAACCCTTGTGACTTACAGTTGTTTTACAAATAAGATGAGAAATATCCAAGGAAACCAGAAAAATTAGTTTGATTCTTGCATCAAAGAGTATACTTAGATTTTGGGCATGTAATAAAATTATTTGTAAGTTAAGGTCTTTTTTCCAGTAACCTGGCATAAAATAACCTTTCTATTTTATATGAATCTAGTTTTTTATTGGGAGGAGGGGTAGTAGATGCAGGTAAAACACTCATAAACATGCAATAAAAATTAATCTCTATATAAAAAAAGAGCACTGTTAGCAATTTTCCTAGTCTAATATGGAATATGTGTTATGCCATTTAATTATACTTATATAAAAATAATTAGAGATATCAATATTGTGCTTCAATACAGGATAGGATTGCAAAGCTTACACGGTTCATTGTCAGAAGTTTTTAAAAATATTTTTAAAAGGAGATAAATATCCTAGTTGAGAAGGACCTATTTTCATTTTCCACCATACAAGGGGGAGAAACTACAGGGAAGGAGTCTATGATTTTGCGAAATACTTTTGGTTGGACTGACATGTATGCTGCTGAAACTGTACGAATAACATGAGGAAGGAGAGAGAGTAGACAGATAACACAATCCTCTGTAGAAGGATTTTAATTCAACAACTGGGCTCCTCTGGTGGGACTACAGACACACCCTTAGCACACAACTTTAATCCCAAAAGATAAGATTAGTTTCTAGAAAAAAACACCCATGTTTAAAACTAATGTCTATTTGAGAAGCAGACAAAGTGACAAATCAGAGAAAGGATATGCCCAACTTTTAGGAGAACAGAATGAAAAGAGAGGCTACTTAAGGGAAAGCAGTACAGAGAAAGAAAAGGAGAGGAGGCAGTTTTACCATAGCAGTTTTACAGAGACAGAAGAGAGAAAAAGCTAGACACAGGTGTAGACAGAATGAGCCAGAGAATGAGACGGAGCAAGAAGATTAGTATTTATTGCCAAAGTTAGTGTGAGGCTGACAGAAACCAATTCGAATTGGTCAGCTTAGAGAAGAGTTTTGAATCAGACAGCTGTGTTGAACCAGCCAACCACAGCTCAGAACAAACTAGAAAGACTGAGCTTATTCAGCAGAGTCAGAGGCTGAAAATATTCTAGGCCTAGATTAGCTTGTACAGAGGGTAGGGCTTTGAGGACTAGGTCTAGGTTAGCAGATGAAGGTAGTAAACTTGTGAGACAACAATTGCATCAGGTGAATGAACGATACTTTTGCAGCCCTCCACAGATTTTCCAATTAGCAATGTCAAAATTAATGTGCTGAGTTAAATTGCCAAATATTTTGTCAAGTCAAGATATGATTTGGACACTTTAAAATGAAGTTTAACATATCTACTCCTTTTTCTTTCATTGAATCAGCCTCATACCCATCAAACCATTGTGTCTGCTGTCCCAGAAAGAGTTATGACCCATGTACATAAAGATATAATTTCTCAGTTTCAGGTTTTAAGAGTAAATTTATTGTCCTTGGAAAAATTTTTGTTTATTAATAAAAACTTTGTTTTATGAAGACAATGTAAAGGTCTGTTTATACATTTGTAAATACACAGTACAATATTAATACTATTATAAAATTATGGGTAATATACTTCCTACATAGATATTTGAGTGTATAACATATAAACAAAATACACTATGTTCTGTTTCCTGGAAACATACATAAACAACTTTAACGCATAGAACTCGTGGCACTTCAAGGCAGTGTACTTATTTAGTAAATGAGTAGTAGACAAATTAATGACATGCTATTTAAAGAATGTATTATTGACACATGCCAATTATTGGTTAAGTCATGTGTGACCTATCATGTATTTTTCATTTTATTCCCCCAAATAAAATCTGGTCATGCTCAGAATGAAAATCTCCATGTTACTGGATTCCCAGATGATTACAACTGAATAGAAACCCTATTCAAACCCATTCTAAGAAGAAATATGGAAAGTGTGTCGGTCATGCTTCTCTAGAGGGAAGGAAGTAAAAGAATGGCTGTACATCACAAAGTGTGCATGTGCTCTGTGTACAATATGCAGAAAATCTAGGTTAGTTTCAGTGCAAATATAAACTAGAAATTAATAATGCCATAGTACATAATTAATAGCACCACGTTATCTTCTCCCACGAGATGTCATGCTACTCCATCTTTTTTGACTCTCAGTGTGTAATTCCTGATTTGTGTGTTCTATGTTTGGTGCATGCATTTGATTATTAACAGTTTCATCTTTAACTGTTATATACATCCTTCAATGAGTGCTAGTTGATGAATTCATCACAATTATGCTCATCTTGCAGACATAATTTAGACACATTTATCTATCATTGGAGTTAAGTTTTCAACTCATTTCTGTAATGCTAACATGATTACTCAGTAGAAACAACAAATACAACAAATATCAACTTTAAAAGCAACACATAATTAAATACCCAAATTATTTCTTCAAAAACAAAAAACAAAAAACAAACAAACAAAAAAACAAGGCTACATTCCCTGACTCTCTGGTAATGTGACTTAGTCTAACATTTAGTGTAACTAACCTTTGTGTACTGTAAGTTTGCCGCCTATGATGATAAGTTGATTTGACTAGCTTGTAGCTCTCAGCAGCCTCATTTGTTTCTCATGGCAATACAAAACTAATTAACAGAGATACAATGCCTCAGTGTAGTTGACTGACCACATTTCAAAGGCCAAAGTGATATACAGATCTAAAATATAATACTTATTGTCTATGGAAAATGGAACTGAGTGTTGTCATTTAATTAAGGGGAGAAGCTGAGGTCACTTACCCAAGATGGCATGAATTCAACCAAATTTAAAGGTCAGTGATGCACTTTAAAAGAAATATGTTCAAAACAAAAATGTAAGGTTGAAGGAGTACATATTGCAGGGGGTACAGAGAGAACTGGAAGGGTGAAGTAGGAGGGGCATATGATTATATTTCATTATATATCTGTATAAATATTAAAGAATAAGGAATTAAAAAATATAACACAGAATGGAGCACAAGTAACATAGATTTTAAAAGATTGAATGAGTTCAGTTAAGGAGTTTCCTTGGAGAAACTTCAGGAATTCAGTTCATGAATGGTCTTCAGACACTGTGTGTTAGAGGTCAGACAAAGGCATTCTGCTGAACTACAGCACGGCTGTCATACTGCTGGGAGTAAGTAAGCAAGAGCAGTGACATTTCTGAATCCCTGGTGGCTAGTAATGATTAGATGACCCTGTGAGTCAGAGAAACTACCCATGATTCCTCTTAGCAACTAGAATTAAACAGCCAAGGGCCTGACATTGTCTGCAGAGACACACATAGTAGACACACAAACATACAGCCCTACATTCCTCAGGACAAATATGGAACCAGAGAAAAAATAATGCACTTAACACATTCATGTTAAAATACATTTGAAGTATACAAATCTAAGGTAAGTTCTCTATGACACTTTAGTTCTTACTTTTTCAAGGGTTATTTTGATTGTGTGTGTGTATATATATATATATATATATATATATATATATATATATGTGTGTGTGTGTGTGTGTGTGTGTGTGTGTGTATGTATATATATGGATTTTTGCCTATACGCATGTATATATACCATGTATATGCCTGGTGCTTATGGAAGCCGGAGAGATATTGGATGCTCTGGAACTGGTGCTTGAGATAGGCTATGAGTTGCCATCTGGGTTCCAGCAACCAAACCCAGGTCCTCTGCATAAACAGAAAGTATTTCTTACCTACTCATCTAACTGCCCTGGTGTGAACTTCAGGTTTTAAAAGAGGTAAAGAGAAAATTTGGGTGGGGGGTTGCGTAGTAAATGCAGATGTAACAGAAGAGAAGACAAATTCCTGATCTGAATAAATAATCTTCAAAATCTGGTTTTGTCAATGAAACTCTAAAAGCATGAAAACCTTCTATTTCTGATACATGTAACAGAAATAAGTTCGGGCAACAAGAAGACTGCATTCTCCTTTCTGAATATTTTGACCCCATAAGTAAAACACATACTCCTTTCTTCCTAACAGAGTGCTACTCTTTAATTTATATAACTTGTCTAAATATAAGGAATATGTGTGTGTGTGTGTGTGTGTGTGTGTGTGTGTGTAAGCTAAGCACTTATTATTCTTAAGAGTTATTGATATCTTAATGTTTCCTAATTGTGAAATAATGAAGCCAATTGAATTCTAAGATCCATTAAAATGGTTGGATAATATATGGAGGACATCAATTACTATATGTGAGAATTCTAATTTAGTTTTATTACTCACACTATAAATCCTCCCCCCAATAAACCAGTTGTAAATTATTTTCTTTATAAAAGTTGGTTTTCAACATGGTATTATATGGGGGTGAAAGCAATAAATAGAAACTCTACAGGCAAGAAAACCTACACCAAGAAATAAAAGAGTGTATGCCCCAAAAGGGACATATCTAGAATACTTCAAAAGACTCATTTCAAACCCAGAAGTTAATAAACAAGGGCTGGGGATGTGGCTTAACTGATAGAATGCTTTTGTAGTGTGCATTGAGTTCTGTGTTTCATTCTCAGCAATGTGTCAATAGTATGATGTGATGCAGGGCTACAATCCCAACATTTAGGAGGAAGAGGAAAGAAGTGGAGAAATTCCTTCATTGATGTCTACATAGTAGGTTCCAGAACAGCCTAAGCTGCATGAGACTCAGTCGCAAACAATAAGTTACTATTGAAACAAAAAAGCAACAGAGTAGAATTTCCTTCTTCATTATCCTGTTGGGCTTAGTCCCTGGCCTCTAGCATTTGCAGAGTCTGTAGACGAAATAATCAGAAATCACATCTCTGTGACTAGAAAAGTCTGTGGCATGCTTTTTGCTTTCAGAGCAACTACCAAGGACACTGAAGATATTCAGCAAGACACATCACAACTCAGGTTATTTACTGCTTACAATTTCAGACATTTTCTTCCATTTCATTTGTAATTAAGTTTATATTTAAACTAATGAGGCAGTTGAAGATGTGACACATAAGAATATTGCTTACCTGGGTCTACAGTCACACCCTGTTAGCAAGTTCTTGATCTTTCTAAATTAAGTCATATCTTAGTGAAGAGGCTAAAGATTTCCTGTATGTTTTTTTTTCTTTTTTTGCTATAATTTAATTAACATTCAGGGCCTCAAGTCAGTTGCAGATATTTTTTCACATGCAAAGGCTCTCAGAAAAAAAAAACTAACATTAATTTTATTTGTGCTTATCTTCAACATAAGGTTATACTCTATAAATTGAAAGTTAGATCTAAGCATATTCATTGTTAAGAATTCGTGTGTGTGTGTGTGTGTGTGTGTGTGTGTGTGTGTGTGTGTGTGTG
>JADRCD010212178.1:5348-42383 GCA_019843815.1 Montemys delectorum | reverse complement strand
TGTGTGTGTGTGTGTGTGTGTGTGTGTGTGTGTGTGTGTGTGTGTGTTTTGAGTAAGAACACCTTCCATAGGCTTATATATTTCAATGCTTAGTCACCAAGGAGTGACACAATTTAAAAGGATTAGAAGAACTAGGAGGCATGGCCTTTTTGAAAAAAGTATGTTACATGGTATGAACTTTAAAATGTCAAAAGCTCATGCCAGGCTCAGTCCCGTTCTCTGTCTCTCTGCCTCTGCCTCCTTGTCTCTAACTCTGTCTTTCTGTCTCTGTCTCTCTCTGATACTCTCTGTCTCCGTGTCTCTGTCAATCTCTCTCTGTTTTTCTGTCTGTGTCTTTCTGTCAGTCTCTCTCTCTCTGTTTCTTTGCCTCTGTCTCCTTGTCTATAATTCTTTGTCTTTCTACCTCTGTCTCTCTGTATCTTTGTCTGCCTGTCTCTCTTTCTCTCTCAGCTTTCAAATTTAAACATAGCTGTCAGTTACTTCTTCAGCAACATACCTGCCTGCTACCATCCTCTCTGCCATAATGATTATGGACTAATCCTCTGAATCTTTAAACAAGCCCCCAATTAAATGAATTTCTTTATAAAAGTAGCCATGGTCATGATGTCTCTTCACAGCAACAGGACAGTGACTATGATAATGAGGTAATGACTAAGGCCATTTGAAGTTAGTACTATAAAACACCCATTAGAAAAAAAATTGTCATGCTAATTCTGTTTTCCAGAGTTGGATATTTGTAGTTGTTCATAGCTTCATTTTACTCTTCTAGTATTAATTTAAATTTTTGTTTATAGTTTTATGATTGGCAAAAGGGATGTGGTTTGGCAGATTGAATATTCCTTATGAAATTATTGTATCCAAGAGCATTACAGATGTCAGAGGAATTTTGCTCATATTTTAGAATTACTCTCCAGTTATATTAGATGGTCAACTTCTCAGGACCTTGATATCTCTTTATCTGTATCTCAGTAGGAGATACACATGTGTGCAGCTTTTATATAAGTTCAGGGGATTTGAATTAGGGCTTTTACACATATACACTAAGTTCTTGTACACCCTTAGCTGTTTCCCTAGCCTGCACCTATGTTTTGATTGTAACAAATGTGTTATCATAGCACAGACAACTCTCAGATTTTGGATCAATTCAGATTTCAGATAACAATCCATTCTTAAAGTGTGACATTTAAGGATAGACTAAGTCCTGTCTGATTTTGATGAGAGATTTACATCTTTACAATTACTGTTTCATGCTGGATAAATTCATGGCAAATTCTGTATTTGGATAAAACAATTATATGGATTCTCTTAGCAGTTAAGGGCAGCTGTGCTGTGAGGGGAATCAAACACATTAGGAACATCAAGTCAATACAAGAGACATATGATGCTAGAGAACTGAAGTTAATTCCTCTATTAAACCATGCCTGAAGAAAATGCAGGTTCTGGATTTCCCATTTACTATGATGTAATAAATCCACTTACTCTTTAAGCCAGTTTGAGCCTGATTTTCTGACACTTACAGTTCAAAGATTCCTAAGGGCTTTCACCCAGCTCCAATTTAATAACGTGCTCGTCAAATTAACTTTGAAAACCTTTTTGTAATACTTTTTATTCTTCCATATTATCTCTATGGCTTTCAACAAGCTGGGATAGACACCTTCAAGGACAGTCAATGAATGTGTACTACCTGAATGGTTATTTCCCTCCCACTGTTCTTTCCACCGAAGGCTCTGTCCCATTGAGCATCCTCCATCCAATGTCTCGACATCCAGTTTTATGTCAACTTCCTCTAACACAGAATATTTTTAAAAGAACTTCTTTCTAATTTCATTCATCTTCACTTGTTAATTATGATTATACCAATAAATTCTCTATCCATCCCCAATGTCTACTTTCAATCTTTATTTCTAAATAGAATTTTATATCTATTCACTTGTTATGAAGAAATAAACCACTACACACACACACACACACACACACACACACACACACACACCATACTTAGTGCTGTTTATTTCATTACTATTATTTGTATTCTATTTAATATAACTTTTATATACAAAGCCATATATTATATAATTTGTAGATTACATTCAGTTTTCTTCATAATTTATACAAAATTTAAACTGATCCATGTAATGTAGTTACCATTTTGGATAATTTCAGTACTTTATACAATTCTTAAAAACCTAGGATTTTGGGTATCATCCCTCCATTCATATAACATCTATTGTCAAGTAGTAGAAGAAATACTGGTAGTTGTTAGCTATTTACAGTGAATTGTCTTTCTTTTTGTTGTGAAGAAATTTTATAATACTAAGTAATAAATTAAGGACAAAAATTTAAGCATTTGAGTAATATAAGTAGTCTTTTTAGGAGAGATCATATTTCTCCAAGTTGGGAAAGTAGGGTTTTCTTTTTCTAGCATATAATTGAAATTTGAGACATTGATATAGTCTAAACAGTTGCCACAGGTATATAGACAGTAGTCATTAAGTTTATGGAGGATAAATACAGATATATTTTAACATATATCAAATCTAAGTCAATTTAAGTTTTGTTTGAAGCATTCCACAATATAGGGCTCCAGGCATATGCCCTATAATAAATCTTTAACTCTAAGCTAGATAATTTAAAAAGAAAACACTGAACAATAAAAGAACCCCCCCAAGCAATGTGAGTCTAGAATAGCAGTCATAAACATTTGCTTCATCGTCATATATGATTATGAATAAACTATTTCCAACTTGTTATATGTCTAAATAGCCTAAATAGACATCTTAATTTTATTAACAATTCCCTTGCCACTGCAGCATCAATGAATGTGTTTTTACGAAGAGTTCAGAATCATTAGTAATTTATGCTGTAAAGTCTGTTTCATTACATTTATATCAGAAGACAACAATAAATAGAACTGGTGATTACATAAACACATCAAAGTGATTGCAAGAATGACAAAGATACAGATAATAGAAATGTCATAGCTAAAATACTTAAAATCAAAGGAAGTGACATTCCAGCAGTTAGCCCAAGAAACATAGAAAGTTGCTTTGTTTTAAACCTCAGATTTACTGATAATGGAAAATAATTGGTATAGCACTGGATTGTTTCATAACTGAAATATGGTATCAGTTGATAAGAAATCCATAATCATCTTTGTAAGAATTGGACTCACCAATCATTTTTATTTTGCATCTGTTGTGAATTATCCCTCATACTTTTTAACAGAGAGTCATAAATATAATAACCTGCCTGTCCATCTGTATTCTTAGCAAAAAGAGAGAGAAGGAACAGAGAGGGAGGTATGTTATTTTAAAGTAAAAAGGTATATCACATGATGATACTATAGGGTTATATAGTAAAAATATATTTATAAAATAATAATTATGTAATGAGGTAAAATATTCTAAGAACTCATCTTTTTTTTCCTCCTATTACACAAATAACTTTTCTAGATATGGAAGAAGTTTAAGAGTGGCAGATGTCATGCCTTGCAGTGATGGCGCATGCCTTTAATCTCAGCACTTGGAAGGCAGAGGCAGGCAGATTTCTGAGTTTGAGGCCAGCCTGGTCCACAGAGTGAGTTCCAGGACAGCCAGGGCTATACAGAGAAACTCTGTCTCAAAAAACCAACCAACCAAACAAACAAACAAATAAAAAGAGTGGCAGATGTCATGGTAGGCTCTTAAGAACAGCAGGAATGAGGTTCAGTCAGATTGCAATACTGTAAGCCAGGTAGACCTCTACACTGTGGAAGAGAGTTGGGCAATAGCCCTCTGATTCTTTGTGATCCTATGAGTCTGAGATTGGAGGATGTGGACAGCATAGTAGGGAATGGACCTCTTAAGAATATAACAATGGCCAGGCAGTGGTGGCACACACCTTTAATTCTAGCACTTGGGAGGCATAGACAGGTAGATTTCTGAGTTCGAGGCCAGTCTGGTCTACAGAGTGAGTTCCAGGACAGCCAGGGCTACACAGAGAAACCCTATCTTGAAAAAAAGAAAGAACATTGTGTTGTACAGAGAATGTTTAGTCCCATTATCCTTTCAGTGTGTATCTGAAAAGTGTCCATCCCCTTACCCAAAAAAGAGATACTTAGGCCAGAAATGGAATTTCTGGCTGAGCTGTACTGCCAGTGGGATGGGGTACCCCTTGTCTTAGACCCTTTCCAAACACTGTAAGGCACCAGGTCTAAAATATGATAGAGCTCTTCACTTGGTGTCTTCTAGGACAGGTTCTGAGTGATCTATGTTTAAGCCTCAAATATACATTAGCCACTGCCATTCATGCAGAGAGGGAAATAGTTTAAAAGGTCATTTGAAAAGCATAGGGTATTTATATTAATGCTAAAATGCTGGATGTCTACATAGAATGGTGTGAAGGAAAGCAGAGCTGTGGTTATGTTTTTGGGCAGGTGGCCAGTGGCCCACATATAAAGAGGGTTTGATTTTGTTGTAATGCATTAGGACTACTGAACCAGTAGACGTGTTAGGGGCTTTAGCTATTATTAGGTGCATAAATGTTTGCTAATTGAAACGGCAGCTTAGGCTTCCACTATTTAATTCTAAGAAGATGAGCAGTTGAGCTCTATTGATTGACACTTTTTCATAAGTGTCTAAGAATATGAATCCAAGACTCCCGCAACTGAATCTAAGGAAACAGACAGACTTGCTGCATAGGGATTGATTTTTTTAAACTACATTTGTCATTTTCCAAGCCAATTATTTATGTGTATTTTATTGTGATATAGTTCAGGAAGAAGCTATAATGTGATTTAAAATTTATCACCATGACAATATATTCTAATTGCCACATGAAAGGAGGAATATGTTATTCATTTATTTTAGTGCTTATCTAAATGATCTGCCTCTTAAAGGGAACTAATTTTGAATGGGAAGCTCACATGACTGTGTCAAGAGATTTACATATATTATCATGCATAATCACCCTTGGCTTGTGAGATAGTACCTCATTTATTTTTCTGTTTTAGGTATTTTATTTTATAGACAAGGATGATAAACTGCAAACAAACAAGCTCCAATATATAGCTAGTGACTAGGACACAGGAAGTGACAGGGTCAGAAATGTTTAAACAGCCGCATGCTGCTGCTTCTGAGACATTTAGACTGCAGGACATGTGCCTCTTATCTCATTCTTCAGAGTGTTCTGCACAGACTATTGAATCACTCAGGTTTATCTTAATAAAAGTCAACCCTGAAAACACCTTGAGGATTGGAAGATTCTTTAACTCTTGTATCTTTTAAGTCATTTATTTTTATATTTATTTATTGTGTATATGCGTGTGTATACCCCCATACATGCATCCACCCATAAAGGAGTACAGAGGGTAACATATTTGTGTATGTATATGTCCACCTGCATGCATGTGGTGCTGAGAAGTACAATGGATAACTTGTATGTGTGTGTGTATGTACCCATGAATGAGTGCACCCCTGAGAAGCACAGGAGATAACTTGATATCTTGTGTGTGTATGTATATGTCCATGTGCATGTGTGTACCCCTAAGGACTACAGAGGATTATGTGTATTTTCCCTAGTCATGATTATACCCCTGTAAAGTACAAGGGGTAACTAGTGTGTATATGTGTATACCCCCCATGCATACATACATTCCCAAGTAGTACAAAGGATAATTTGTGTTAACTTGTGTGTGTGTGTGTGTGTGTGTGTGTGTGTGCACCTATGCAGGCATTCATCCCTAAGGAATACAAAGAAGGGACTGCAGATGTTACCCATACAAGTATTATGTATTCACAGGGATAAGACTCTGGTCCTCAGACTTGCCTTCAAACCTCTTGTCCTTTTGAGCTCACTCTCTTGTTTCCCTTTTATTTGTTTCCTAATAGTATAAAATAATGGTTATATGATGGGAGTGGAGAGCAAGAGGGTGGATTAAACAGATATGAGAATGTTATCAAAATGATACTAATTAATGATGAGAAGAAGTTGAGAAACAGCAGATGAGGAGAGTCAACAAAGCAACATTAACATTCTTTTTTCATGGCAAAGATCAAGAAAACAACTGAGTAGGTTATCTAGAATTTTTTGCTAGCAAATGTTTTTGTTTATTTGATCATTGTTTCTCATTTTCATTCATATATACATGTGTGTGTGTATGTGTGTGTGTGTGTGTGTGTGTGTGTGTGTGTGTATGTGTGTGTACTGTTCTACCATGTGGCCCTCATATTACCCATATGAGGTTTCCTTATCCCTCTCTAATCAATATTTAGTATATTTAATATACTTGATGCTCATATACATCGTGGGCATCTTTCAGCACTTTCAAGACTGATAGATAGTACACTTCCCTCACAAATGCACTAAATTAACCTGCATTCAAATCCCTTCTAGAAGGTCAGTGAAAGAAAACTTTTCCAGCCATAATTTGCAGAAACTCTGGATAATGCAGACATATATGTCACTTGAAAGAAAGAAAGAAAAAAATCTATTACCTGAAACTTATGCATCTTTCAGATACCATATAATCAGGACATGTATATAACGTCTTACAAATAATGATAGGGTATATGAAAATTATTCAACAATGTACATGACAGGTAGCAATTTCTTTAGCAATGATTGTATGTGTGTTCATGTATGTGTGTGCTTTGCATAATAGGAAAGAATTTTAATGTTTTTATTATTAAAACAAGAAAGGTGTTATAAGGTTCAAAATTCAAGTGAAATTAGCACACAAACTAATAAGTGATTCAAGTCATTGATTCTGCCCAAGGATTTATAGAGTTTGTGACTATTTTCTTTCCTATAAATACTTTAATAAGGGTATTTTTACATTTGTATTTTGGATCATATTGAGTCCTATTTTAAAAAACTATTATCAGATTTAAAAATATAAAATGATATGCCTGTTTGGAAAACAAATAGCAGGTATGTACATGTACTTACACATGCATGCAAATGTATCTAAATCTAACACACACATGTGTATATGTGCCTACACACACACACACACAAAGCCTTTAAAGTGTCCCTGGCCATAATAATAAAAAAATTAAGGATAAACATATAGTTTAAACTCCACTACTGCTATTACTGTAGTTGATAAACCTGTTTTAATTTTAGATAAATATCAATTATTTGAGTTATTTAGGTTTCTTATCTGAAAATATGTATAGTGTTCATGGGGCCAGGAAGGTGCATACACATCCTTTTATTGGTAAGTTAATGAAATTTGTCACATTTCTATAGGTTAAGCTGATAAAGACTAGTACAGAAAGAATCATATTCAGAAAGTGAGATACAGTAGAGGATTTATATGACTCTGTCCACGAGGTATAGCATCTTTGCCTTTGTTCATGAATCTTCAGAATCTTCTGAGAATAAAAAAAAAAAAAAAAAAAAAACAACTATAAGATATCAAATAAATCCCCTGAAAGGACTCTGCATTACACATGTCTGTTTAACATATGAACCATTGGATCACATTTAGAAATTATTGTTCTTCACATTAAACAAATTTATATTTCCTCCCTTCAACATCATCACCCAGCAAAAAACAAACAAACAAACAAACAAACAAACACAACTCAGTGAATAGAAACAAACTGTTCAGTGTCTAGGAGGGTAAGTAACAAGGGGGTGTGTGGAGGGAAGCAAAAGAGAAAGTAGAGAAGAAAGAAGAAAGAAAAAAAGGTAGCAAACGTGGGCTGAAATGAAGATCATTCCTATTTTACTCACTGGAACAAGTTAGGTTAGATATACCATTGAACAATTAATCTTTGCTATCAAAGCTAATTCAGGTGAAATATGAGAATATCCTCCATTGTAAACTGACATTTGTGATTAGGTTACACAGACCTAATCAAGGTCAACATTTTAGGTCAGAGGTCAGGGGTTACACAATAAGGTCAGCAGGATATAAAAAGAAGGGAATCCAGATATAGTAGGATGCTTACTTACATGTGCGCATCCACCAGATAGTCCCACGAGTCTTTGGGTTCGTTGCTCTAGTTTACCATATTTGCAGATATATGTATGGTTCATAGCTAGGTGTCACTATGTCACCCTGTTACGTGTGTGAACTTATCTATTCCAAACTAAATTCTTTACTAAAAGTGTCCCCGGACAGAAATATTAAACTTGAATATGTGGAATGACTTCTATTCTATTAAAGGACAAATTCTGCCTGATGGAAATGGGGTTTAAACCCATAGCCTGGAATATAGTAGCCTACAGCTCTACCACTATAGCTCCAAACTCTAGAATGCTATTATAAAATTGTGAGAAATACTGTACATGACACCTTTTAAAGCATCTGTCTTAACAGGTTATATTCCTTCCTTAAATGAGCTGCAAATTCCATGTTAGTTTTTTTTTATTCACTCCCTTTTTTTGCCTTGTGAAATATTTGTAATTCATTTTAAAGAGATGTACTGCTCCCTCAAAATGTCTATTTTTTGAGACTTTTCTATCAACTTATTATTGCTTTTAGTTCCTCATAAACATTTGTTTTATTTCTTATTTCTACCTCTGTCCACACAGTGCATGTTAAACAAGGCACACATAATTAGTTTACAAAATGAAGGAAATCTAGCTGCATGAGGCTTTAATTGAGCATCTTAAGTCTCATTCTGACACTTTAACAGCAGTCATTCCCTGCTCGAGGCAACATATATTTCACTTCCCTTTGCTTTTCACTGGTCAGGACTTCTTAGGGGAGCTTCCCAAGGAACCGATGGTCATTAATATAAATTTGAAGTCAGGGAAGAAATGAACATGGAAAACTTCCTGACTGTGCCAGTATGCTCTGACAGACCTCTGTGATTTAGCATCCCTCCCTGACAGTGTGAATTATAATTAAACCACAGACATATGGAAGGCAAGTAACTGAATGTCATTGGAGCTGTCGACATTGAGAGGGGGAGAAGGCACAAAATAGAAAATATGGAAACTAGTTTCTAAATTCATTTCTGGTTTCATAACAAAGATTGCTAGAGTAATCGTGTAGGTCTGACTGGTCATTGGCTTGGGATAATCCTACAGTGGAAGGAAGAATATGCGTGTTCTGAGAGACCCATCATTTCTTTTTCTTTCTCTCTTTCTTTTTTCTTTTTTTTTTTTTTGCCAGAGAGTTTACACAGTGGCCTTGATCTTTATTTTTCTTTACCTGGGATTATACAAATTCTGAAATTGATCAATAGATTTATCTTGTTAATAAACCATACCAGTCATGCCCACTGATACAATTCAAACCTGACTTTCTCAGTTCTCAAGTTTATTGTGAAAACACTGTGGTGACTTGTGCAGTAACATCATCTTACAGGAGAGAAACAGTTCTGTTCCAAACAACTCACCAGGCTTTCTGACAGTAACAAAGAACAACGCGGGGCTGAGATTTGAGAAGGGGAGAAACTGAGTGCAGACAAATCAGACAATTAAATTAATGATATCCCTGAAAGAAACACAAGAAGAGGGGAGGCCTTGGTACTTATTTAAAAATGTTCATTAAGCTCCAATGAATGTTTGCTATCCTCATCTACAGTCATGCTGAGTAAGCTTCAGCTAAGTGGAAGTCAACTGGACTCACAGGTGTTAATGTTTACATCCTATATCTGCCCTCTCTCAAGAAAGCAAAAGTAACTACAAATAGCTCTATGCCAGAAACTGGATTCTTGACCAACAATGTCTCGTCAGCATGCAACGAACTGGTTCATTCTAAAGTGGTCACGGCTGTTGATGACAAGAGGCTTTGTATTTTTATATGGCACATCCTTTGGTCCGTGTGAAAACAAGTTTTTTTGAATGTTAACTATTTTCTGACACTTTGGAGTTACTGTTGCTCTTCCCATTTCCATTAGGTCAATAGAGGATTCATGGCAATACTGTACAAGTTTAAATTTTCATTACAGGAAGTAGTCTGGGGTACGACGAGTGACATGTGGCTCGCCTCTACGAGGTGCTGGATCAAACTGCAAGAAAGAATACTTAAGAGTGTCGTCAAGTTCCATGATTGCAGCTTGGTTACCACAACGATAGCAATAGTTTAGAGCACTGAAAATTGTTACTACACTCCGGTCATGGCACCAGTTATATCCCTCCATCACCAGCTGGTGAGCTCTGGACACCAACGTGAGGCCATTGGCAAGATTAAATGTCTCAGAAATATCTTGGCCAAAGGTATAGCCAGCTTCCCGAGGAGACATCCCCCAGCCACCATGGTCATCTGAATCTGACCACAGCAAGTCACACATTGGACCCTCATGAGGAACTTCTTGTAGGCAATCAAGTGCTCGGATGTGATCCAGTGTGTCTATAGATGGCGACAGACCACCATGTAGACAGAAGATCTGCCCATCCACCAAGGCAGTGAGAGGAAGATAGTCAAAAAGGTCTGTGAAGTATTTCCAAATGTTTGCATTTCTGTATTTCCTTAAACACTCATCGTAGAAACCATAAACTTGTGTGATCTGTCTGCTTTCGTGATTCCCTCAGAGTACGGTGATACGCTCTCGGTAACGAACCTTAAGAGCTACAAGCAGTGTAACTGTTTCAACAGAGTAATAACCTCTGTCCACATAGTCTCCCATAAACAGGTAATTCGTATCTGGTGATTTACCACCAATTCTAAAGAGTTCCATGAGATCATGAAATTGCCCATGCACATCTCCACACACAGTGACTGGACATCGAACTTCTTACACGTTGGATTCTTTTGTCAGGATTTCTTTAGCCTTCTCGCAGAGGCTCTTGACCTGGAACTCGGAGAGCTGCTTGCACTTGTTCAGCTGCTCGATCCACTGGTCCAGCTCCTTGGTGAACAACTTCTTGTCCATGATGCCGCCCACCCGAACCGGCTGCCGCACCTGGGCCACATGCACACGTCACCGCCGCTCCTCGGGGTGCTTCCTGCGGCCCCAGGCGGCTGCTGGGCACTGGCAAGACCGTTCATTTCTATTCCCACCAAATGTGGCCTTGCCGATGACAGCAGCTCCTTCATAGATGCAAGGGATCCTTTTCAACGGATGTTTTAACATGCCACAAAGAGTCACTGATGTCAGGAATATTCAAACTTTAAAAGGAATGCAACCTGGGATTATTTGGAGATATAGATATATGGATGTATGGGTGACCCCTCTAGACTAGAGTGTCATCCTAGGAGTAATATGGGTTGCTGACGGGATGCAAGTGTCAGATGAAATTTTAATTAAGTATTTACTACATTGATTATTTATTCTGTTATTCTCCCTTAGTAGGCTAATCTTACTTTGCACATCTTCTTCTCTAGAAGAAACCCTCACCACTTCTGTAGATTTATGACTAGGTTGAAGGAAACACAAACCAGTTTTCTTTAGATATATGTTTTTATGGGTTTATGGTGCTAAGGCGCAAGAAAATGTCAGGAGCAAAGAGAAGTTTTTAGGTGGGAAGGCAAACTCCCACTCACACAGACCTTTGACCTGTGACTCTGGTTTCCTTGTCTCCTCTCGTGGAGCTCAGGCAGCATCTCTTAGGACAAAATATTACTCTAGAATAGCAAAATCTATGAAGACAAATTAAACTTTAACCAAACATGAGGAACAGTAGGAGCTTATTTCTCTATCTTTATCACTTACTAGTTACACGCACAAAAAAAAAGCTAGTCTCAATAGTTCTTGTACAAACTTAGCACTGTCAAAGTTCCTTGTGTGGTTGAATTTAGTGAATTACTATGGCATATGTAAGTCTAAAATACCAGTTCATAATTTTTGGGCATAGACTACAATTATCTCTTAAGAACGATTCAGTTAAGGCAACTCTGTCCATTGGATGACTAAACCTAAGAAAATCTTAATCTGATTACTTCAATAAAATAAATAATTAGTTTTTCTTCATTAATATATTAATATACACATGACTTGAGAAGGACCTTGGGACATATGCTTATGATGATGACATAGTCTGTCACTATGTTCATCTCTATGGCAAAAAGCTGATAGCCACCTTGAAGGAGACATTATGATCTTGGCTCATTTTTCAGACTCTTCAGTTCACTTCAGTCTTTACATGTATTGTTTCCATGGTGTGGCAGAGTGCCTGAATGTAGAGGATGCAGTAAAGTACCCAAGCCCACCTCAGACAGGAGGAAAGGCACATGATAAAAGAGAAAAATGCTCCCTTTCTGGAAGCTAGGGAACAAAGGAGTAACAGGAGAGATCCAGAAAATATATCCTTTAAAAGCATGACCCCTGTGATATTTTTCTTCCAACCAAATACCATCTTCTACCATTCCACTATCTCCCAGACTTTGATATGACCAATGAATTAATTAAACCTCATTATCTAATAATCTGTGACAATGTCATCATAGACATATTGAGAGCTGTGCTTCTGTTATTTGTAATTAATGGACAGCCAGTGTCAATGATGAAGTCATCTTATGTTGTTATTCTTATACTAGTTCATAGCTCAGCACTACAACAAAACTTCTCCTGTGTGCCACCTCGGAAGTGACTTAATTAACTCTCAACTTGCAAGGCTAGACTATTATTCTTTTTTTAAATAAATTTTTATTAGATATTTTCTTTATTTACATGTCATATGACTCCTCCTTTCCCAGTTTCCCCTCCAAAAAACAAACAAACAAACAAAAACAACAAGAACAAACCCCTGTTGCCTCGCCCCTCCCCATGCCTGCCACCCCACCCTCTCCCACTTATTGGCCCTGGCATTCCCCTACACAGGGGCACAGAACCTTCACAGGGACAAGGGCCTCCCCTCCCATTGATGATCAACTTTGCAATCCTCTACTATACACATACTGTCAAAACAATCAGTCCCACTGTGTACAGTCCTTGGTTGGTGGTTGAGTCCCTGGGAGCTCTGAAGGTACTAGTTAGTTCATATTGTTGTTCATCCTAAGGGGCTGCAAACCCTTCAGCTCCTTTGGTCCTTTCTCTAACTCCTTCATGGGGGACCCTGTAAAATTCAATGAATGGCTGTGAGCTTCTACATCTGTATTAGTCAGGTACTGTCAGAGCCTCTCAGGAGATAGCTATATTAGGCTGGCTTGTCCTTCCTTCAGTCTCTGCTCCATAGTTAGTCTCTGTAACTCCTTCTGTGGGTATTTTGTTCCCTCTTTTAAGAAGGAATTAAATGTCCACATTTTGGTCTTCCTTCTTCTTGAGTTTCTTGTGGTTTGTGGGTTGTTCTTCCTGTATTCCGAGAAACTTGAAGCAATCCCACTAAAATCAGGGACTAGACAAGGCTGCCCACTTTCTCCCTACCTATTCAATATTGTACTTGAAGTCCTAGGCAGAGCAATTAGACAAGAAAAGTAGATCTAAGAGATACAAATTGGAAAGGAAAAAATCAAATTATCACTATTTGTTGATGATATGATAGTATACTTAAGTGACCCCAAAAATTCCACCAGAGTGCTCCCAAACCTGATAAACAACTTCAGCAAAGTAGTTGGATATAAAATTAACTCAAGCAAATCAGAGGCCTTCCTCTACACAAAGGATAAACAGGAAGAGAAAGAAATTAGGGAAACAACACCCTTCAAAATAATTACAAATAGGATAAAATACCTTGGTATAACTCTAACTAAGCAAGTAAAAGATCTGTTTGACAAGAACTTCAAGTCTTTGAATAAGGAAATTGAAGAAGATCTCAGAAGATGGAAAAATCTCCCATGCTCATGGATTGGCAGGATTAATATAGTAAGAATGGCCATCTTACCGAAGACAATCTACAGATTCAATGCAATCCCCATCAAGATTCCAACTCAATTCTTCACAGAGTTAGAAAGAGCAATTTGCAAATTCATCTGGAATAACAAAAAACCCAGGATAGCCAAAACTATTCTCAACATAAAGAATACCTCTGGTGGAATCATAACCCCGGACCTTAAGCTGTACTACAGAGAAATTGTGATAAAAAGTGCATAGTATTGGTACAGTGACAGGTAGGTAGGTCAATGGAACAGAATTGAAGACCCAGAAATGAACCAACACACCTATGGTCACTTGATCTTTGACAAAGGAGCTAAAACCATCCAGTGGAAAAAAGACAGCATTTTCAACAGCATTTCAAAAGATAGCTGGCTCAACTGGCAGTTAGCATGTAGAAAAATGCAAATTGATCCATTCCTATCTCCTTGTACAAAGCTCAAGTCCAAGTGGATAAGGGACCTCTACATCAAACCAGATACATTGAAACTAATAGAAAATAAAGTGGGGAAGAACCTCTAGCAAATAGGCACAGGGGAAAATTTCCAGATGAGGACGCCAATAGCTTATGCTCTAAGATCAAGAATTGACAAATGGAACCTCATAAAGTTGCAAAGCTTTTTTAAGGCAAAAGACACTGTCAATAGGACAAAATGGCAACCAACAAATTGGGAAAAGATCTTTACCAATCCTATATCTGATAGAGGGCTAATATCCAATATATACAAAGAATTCAAGAAGTTAGTCTCCAGAGAACCAAATAACCCTATTAAAAAATGAGGTACAGAGCTAAACAAAGAATTCTCAACTGATGAATACTGAATGGTTGAAAAGCACCTAAAGAAATGTTCAACATCCTTAGTCATCAGGGAAATGCAAATCAAAACAACTCTGAGATTCCACCTCACACCAGTCAGATTGGCTAGGATAAAAGACTCAGGTGACAGCACATGCTGGAGAGGTTGTGGAGAAAGAGGAACACTTCTTCATTGCTGATGGGATTGCAAACTGGTACAACCACTCTGGAAATCAGTGTGGCGGTTCCTCCAGTAATTGGACATAGTTCTACCAGAGGACTCAGCTCTACCACTCCTGGGCATATACCCAGAAGATGCTCCAACATGTAATAAGGACACATGCTCCACCATGTTCATAGCAGCCTTATTTATAATAGCCAGAAACTAGAAACAACCCAGATGTCCCTCAACAGAGGAATGGATACAGAAAATGTGGTACATCTACACAATGGAGTACTACTCAGCTATTAAAAATAATGAATTTATGAAATTCTTATGGAAATGGATGTATCTGGAGAGTATCATCCTGAGTGAGGTAACCCAATCACAAAAGAACACACATGGTATGCACTCTCTGATAAGTGGTTATTAGCAAGGTTAGATTATTAAGACTAGTTTTCCTTATTGTTTCAGACTCTGATTAAAGGACTCCTGGTGAATGGTGTTCAGTGATAGAAGCACACATGACTGAAAGAAATGTTCCATCTCAATTATTTGATATCTCTGTGATATCTGAGGACAAGGACTCTGTCAACCCATCAGGATTTCTCACCCACAATGGCCAAGAGAGAAAATGTTAGTGTTGATTAATAACAGCAGTTGCATGGTTTCTTGATACTCAGAAACAGAAAACTAGCAGAAACCAGCTGAAACTTTTCTCAGGAATTTATGTTTTATGCATGCTCATGTGTGAGTAGACGCATGTGTGTATGAATCAATGAATGCAGAAAACAGAGGCCAATTTTGTGTGTTATCTCTCAGACTCCAAGACTTCTTCTATCTTATTTTCTATAGCAAGGTCCCTCAACTACATGTTTTTGTTTTATAGAAAATAGATTCTTTCTCCTACAATATATCCCAATATATAGTTTCCCATCTTTCTACTCCTCCAAGCTCCTCCCTACTTCTCTTCCCCTCCATATCCACCCACCTTCCATTTCTCATTACAAAAGAACAGACTTCCAAGAGACTACAGTCAAACATGCCAATATAAAATATAATAAGATAAAGCAAAAGTTATTATACCAAAGTTGGATATAGCAACCCAGCAGGAGTGAAAGAGTTCCAAGAGCAGGCACAAGTGTCAGGCCTGCTGGGTCTCACAGTCAGCAGTCCCATAAAAATACTACGTTAATAGCTATAATATGTAGGTAGAAGACACAAATCAGTATATATGAAGAAAATAAGATATCTCATTATAAAGTCAAATTTAAACAATGTCTATCTGCAAATCCAATCCAACAGAAGGTGTTAGAAGGAAAGATTAATTTCACCTATGAAAATACAGGAAATAAATAAAATCAAAAGAAAGGAAACATACACAGATACACACACACACACACACACACACACACACACACACACACTACCACCACCACCAGCACCACCAACAATAACAAAATAAGAAGAATAAACAATCATCATTCATTGATATGTCTCAAAATCAATGGCCTCAATTCCCCAATAAAAAGATACAGATTAACAGAACAGATGTAAAACCAGTGTCCATCCTTTGCATCCCCAAACCATACTTCCACATCGATAATAGATATTACCTCAGGATAAAACATTGAAAAAAGATATTCTAAGCAAATGCACCCCAGAAACAAGACAGGGTAGCAACTTTAATATCTAACAAAATAAAATGGAAAATAAAACCAATCGAAAGTGGTAGGGACATATACTACATTCTCAGAAAAGGAAATATCCACTGTGATGACATTTCAATTCCTAATATTTACATCCCAAACACAAAGTCATGTTTGTAAAACAAATACTACTACAGCTTAAATCACTATTGACCTTTATACACAATTTTTAGTTACTTCAGTATCCCATTCTATACAATAGACAAATCATCTAGATGAAACTAAACAAATACTGGACATTAGAGATGTGATAATCCAGATGAACCTAACAGATATTTACAGAATATTTCATGCAAACAGAAAAGAATATACCATCTCCTCTGTATCTCATGTAACTTTCTCCAAAATTGGCCCTATAACCAGATTCAAAGCAAGTCTCAACTGCATCCTAACCACCAGGAATTAAAGCTAGATATCATAATATGAAACTATGAAAATAACAGAAAGCTTAAAACTCATGGAAACTTAACAACTCTGTATTTTATGAAAAGCATGTCAAGATAGAAATAAAGAGAGAAGTAAAGACTTTTGAGAATTCAATGAAAATTAATACATAGTATACTCAAAATTATGAGACACAGTAAAATCAGTGCTAAGAAATGTTCATAGTGCTAAATGCCTACATAAATGCCAAGAAAGATATCATACTAGGAATTTAATACAACAGCTGAAAAATCTTGAACAGAAACAAGTAATCACACTCAACAGGAGTAGAAGGCAAAAAATAATCAAACTCAGGGCTGAATCAATAAAATAGAAACAAAGTGAACAATACAATCAAAATCAATGAAACAAAGAGTTGTTTTGTTTTTTTTTTGTTTTTTTTTGTTTTTTTTTTTAAGAAAATCAACAGGATAGACAAGCCCTTAACCAAACCAACTGCAAGGTAAAGAAAAAATATACAAATTATCAAAAGCAGAGTAAAGAGGTAGAACATAACAGTAGACACCAAGAAAATCCAGAAAATCCTAAGTGCTTATTTTAAAAACTTGTACAGCTGCTTTTGTCCATTGGTTGGGTGTAAATATCAGCATCTGACTCTTTCAATTGCTTGATGAGTCTTCTGGAGTGTGATCATGCTAGGTCCCTTTTTGTGAGCACTCCATTGCCTCAATAATAATGTCAGACCTTGGGACCTCCCCTTGAGCTGGATACCACTTTAGGCCTGTCACTGGACCTCCTTTTCCTCAGGCTCCTCTCCATTTCCATCCCTGTAATTCTTTCAGGCAGGAACAATTATGGGTCAGAGATGTGACTGTGGGATGTCAACCCCATCCCTCACTTGATGCCCTATCTTCCTGCTGGAGGTGGGCTCTACAAGTTCCCTCTCACTTCTGTCAGGCAATTCATCTAAGGTTCCTCCCTTTCATTCCTGAGAGTCTCTTACCTCTCAGGTCTCTGGTGCATTCTGGAGGGTCCCCTCAACCCTATCTCCTGAGGTTGCCTGTTTCTTTTCTTTCTGCTGGCCCTCACTGCTTCTGTTCTTTTCCCTTATCCAATACCAGGTCAGGTTCCCTGTTCCCACTGACTGCACCAACCACTTTCCCTCCCAGGTCCCTCCCTCCCCACTTGTGATTGCTTTCTTCTCTCTCCCAAGTGAGACTGAGGCTCTTCACATGGGCCTTTCAGCTTATTGACAGACATTTTTGAGTTATGTGGATTGTATCTTGGGTATTCTGTACTTTTTTTTTTTTGGTTAACATCCACTTATTAACTTATTAGTGAGACCATACCATGTATGTCCTTTTGGGTCTGAGTTACCTCACTCAGGATATTTTCTAGTTCCATCCATTTGCCTACAAAACTAAGGATGTTCTCATTCTTAATAGCTGAGTAGTATTCCATTGTGTAAATGAAGCACACTTTCTGTATCCACTCTGTCCTGGGACATCTAGGTTGTTTCCAGCTTCTGGCTATCACAAATAATGCTGCTATGAACATAGTGGAAAACTTGCCCCTGTAGCATGGTGGGGCATCTTTTGGGTATATTCGTAGGAGTAGTATAGCTGGGTCTTCAGGTAGATCTATTTCCAATTTTCTGAGGAACCTCCAGATTGATTTCCAGAGTGGTTGTACCAGTTTGCAACCCCACCAGCAAAGGGAAGGCTGAAAGAAACTGAGGAGAAGGGTGATCCTGTAAGAGGACCAGCAGTCTCAATTAATCTGGATCCCCTAGACCTTTCAAACACTGGACCACCAACCAGGCAGCACACACCAGCTGATATGAGGCTCTCAACACACATACAGTAGAGGACTTCCGGGTCTGTGTTCATTCAGAGATGATGCACCTAACCCTCAAGAGACTGGAGGCCCCAGGGAGTTTAGAGATCAGGTGGGGTAGGGGACGGGGACATCCATGTGGAGACACTGGGCTGGGGAGGAGGTATGAGATGTAGAAAAGTCAGAGGGTGGGGTGAGGGATAAAATATGGAATGTAAAAGAATTAATTAATTAATTAAAAATTAATTAAAAAATAAAAGTAAAAACCTGTAATCATTAAATTGGAAAACCTAAAAGCAATGTATAATTTCTTGATAGGTACAACTTGCCAAAGTTAAATCAGATACATAATTTAAATAGACTTGTAACCTCTACTGAAATGGAAGCAGTCATTGAAAGTCTTCCAACCAAAATGCTGGGCCCAGTGGTGTTAGCACAGAATTCTACCAGCCTTTCAAAGAAGGTCTAATGTCAATATTCCTTAGATTATTCCACAAAATAGAAACAGAAGAACATGCCCAATTCATTTTATGAGGCCACAGTTACTCAAATTGCATTAAAGACTCAATAAAGAAAGAGAATTATAGGCCAACTTTCCTCATGAGCATAGATGCAATAAACATATAACAAAGCAAATTTGAGAACTGAAGTGGTAGTCTCTGTATATGTCTGGCAATACAGACTCATTGGTATTTTGCTAAGGCAAGAGTCGTGGAAGGACGTGATGTTTGGAGTATACTAAAACAAAATGATCACATTCTATAGCTATTGATCTACCAAAAACACTCTCAAAAATGTATCTCAACTACCCCTGAGTTATTAAATTATTCCCAGAACACTTTCCCTCAGCATCTTCTCTACCTGCTGCCGCATCTTGCCTTTAATGTGGGAGAATCTTACAGCTGCTGGCTCCCTTGTACTATTCACTTTGCCTGGCTGGACATCTCCGTAGTTGTTCAATCCAAATGTTAGGAAAGACCCATTCAGAATAGCCTCTATTAGAATTTTCATAATATTCAAAATTGATGCATGCTAATTGTATCTTAATGAAATCCCAGAAAAAGGAAGATGATTGAATAACATGCAGATTGTAACATCAGTCCCTATAACTTTTATTCCTCTTCAGTTATTGTGAGTATCTCTTCAGCAGCCATGAGTAATATTTCAATTAGTAACTGTATGTTTGTTCATAGTTTCTTCTTGGTTAAAGATAACATGAATTATTTTCTAGAGTTTTAAAATATTTTTAATGGATGAGATCATAGAAAATGTATGGAGAATTCCAGGAATATGAGCATAGCCCTAGAGATAAGAGGAGATGTACCTGTGTTCATTCTTTGCTTTCTATCTGATGAATGTCTACACTTTTTAAAATTTCAATTTCTAAAGCAAGTACCTTATTAATATAACAAAACTTTACCTTACATAGACTCAGAAAATTCCAGAGAACCCTAGTTTCTACCTTAAAAATCAATACAAGCTTAGGGTTAGCATAGTCTTTAGGGAAATTCCAGGCCATCCAGGACTATACTGACCATTTCACATAAATTAAATGCCTAAGAATCAATACTTATCTCTCATGTAAGACTTAATTTTACTGAAATATTTTAATCTTTCAATGAAACATTATTTTGTCATAATAGTGAGTTATTAACATACTGTTAGCATTCATTATAATAGTAAAACGCAGATGTGTTTTCTCTCTCCCTTTCTCTCTGATTCTCTCTCCCTGTGTGTGTGTGTGTGTGTGTGTGTGTGTGTGTGTGTGTGTGTGTCCGTGTGTGCCTGTATCTCTGGGTGTACCTGTACGTGCCTGTGGGTCCATGTATACACAAGTGGAGAGGAGAAGAAGAGTTTTACTTCCTAGTAATATATAGAAATGTAGAATTTTGAATTCTAGATAGGAAAAATATTATCAATAACTAACCCATACTATACTGCCTTTTAAACCACAGAATTCTTTCTATTCATATGCAGCATTACAGTATTTCATAAGATTCCATTTGGAAGTAAGACATTTACAAGGCGATTAAGTTTGGTTCTGTCATGAACAAAGTTTTCTACTAACAAATTAGTTTGTTTTTTTGTAAGACAGTGACGACACGGAGATATTTGTAAATATGTACAAGAAAGGAGGCTGGTTGTGTGGACACTCAGTGAGAATACAGGTGTCTACAAGCCAGGAGGCCAGATCCCTCTGTGCTTCCATTAATCAGCACATGTCTTAGTCTTGGACTTCGTTACATAGAATTACATGTTACATAAATGATGCCATTAGTTTCTTAGGGCAGCTGTGGCAGGCTATAAGATCTATTGTAACATAACAGCTAGTTAATGGTATGAGTCCCATCTTCATGAACCTATGTTTCAGAGATATATATTTATTGGGTTTAGACAAATAACAATTTTGTGTTACTTGCTAGGTTATGTGTTGGAATCTGAAACATAGAAACAAATACTAAACACATCTGACCATGAGAATCCAGCCCAGAAATGAAGACAGGCACTAGTTGATCTGCCAATGCAATGTGTAGTGAACAAAGAAATCAATGATCAGATTGGCATGGATAGCCCCACAATGATGCTGAGATCAAAGGTATAAGCAGACCTAGATTTCCAATGGCTAAAAACTAATAAAAATATAATAACGGTTAGACTTTTAAAATACAAACAACATACAAAGACATTGAAATGTTAGAAAGCATGATCATTTATAATAAATTTGCACTAGAAATAGCTTTTAATTTTAATTTTCAGTACAGTAAGATATAAGTGAATTTAGAGTCAACTAGCTTTCTAAAGTTGGTGAGAACAAAATCACATCTTAAACACTATGTTATTCCAGAAGCAAATATTTCCTATCCTTTCAGCTAATTTTGCAGATAAATCACATCAAATTAGCCACTTATTAATTTTTCAACTTAAGCATTTATATATTTTTTTTCAGAGGAGAAGATAAAAATTAAATTTGGCTCTATTCTCTAGACGTACTCTAATCATTCTCTCCCCCTCTGTCTCCTTCTTCCACTCTTTCTTTCACCACAGACACACGTATTTTCTTTACCCCCTAGCTTTGTCTCTGTCTCTCTTTCGTGGATTTAATCTCATATAAATCTTATGGGCTACTTCAGTGCTTAATTACTGACAAAGGAAATTACTTGAGATGTTAACATGATTATATGCTGGCTCTCAGATGGGACCAACTTTATTTATTTATTCTAATATTTATGGCTTTGCATGTGTGTTATGTGTGTAACGTACATGGATATCCCTGTGTGTTTCATATATGTGGAAGACAAAAGAGAACAGTTTGTGCTATGCATGATTCTTCCTGTGACAGGGCGTTTCCCTGAACCAGGAGCTCAGGTGGCAAACCCTAATATTCCTCTTTCTGTCATCCATTAGAGTGTTGAGGTTACAGGCACACCATTCTGGCTTTTTTCTTTTTTCCTTATCTGAGTCCTTATCCTGCTGCTTCCCACTAAGATATCCTCAATTTTATCAATATGACTTGGTTTAGGTGTGTGGTTCTATCTTCAGGACTCTGTATTAAGAAGAAAATCGCATTGCAGTTAACCATGTGCCTGAGTAAAACCTCAATCTCAGAGACAATATGAATGTCAGGATTTTTTTCCCACTATCCAGGTCCCTCATATGAGGTAACTCAACACTCACTGCCTCCTCCATGGAAAGCTATGCATCGTCTGAAATGGTTACAGCTTCCAATTTCCTATCTCTGAGGTTTGCTATGCCCTCTTCTGCCATGGTATTTATTTTTTAAACAGTTTTCTTGTATATTTTACCAGAAGTAGCTTTCTAGTCTCTAAACTCATTTTGTTTAATGTTTTTCAGAGATAGAAATTTGACATGTGTGTGTGTGTACTGTGGATGTGTGATATAATGAGAGTTATTTTTACATTGTGTGCCACTCTTTCATAACCTTAATGTTTGATATGAGAATATTATGTAAACATACAGTTACCATAAAGATTAATGAAAAAAGGAATGGACATACATTTAATCTACAGTGTTGATATAGTGTGCTTGTACTAAACGGTTTGTAAGTAATTACAATATGTATGTTTTATTGTGTGACTTATAAAATTAAATACTCTCATACATTATAAGTGTTTTCCCCTGAAAAGTCCCAATAGATTTATTTAATCACAGTATAAGTTATGACTGACACATCAAAAATTTTGGTATGGTTTTAGAAGTAAATTTCTGGATCAATTCACACCTGTTACAATAACCATCTTATGTGATTAGCCAAGAATAATGTCAGTGAAGTAACAGAGATAGACATTCCTATCACCACAGCACCATGGCAGACACCTATTGTGTAGCTGTCACATTAAATCAAACACAAGAATTTGGGTCATAAAATGAGCATTCAAGCTTCAAAGTGAACAAAATTTGTGCGTATTACCACAGCACACACATAAAGTTTTCTCTCAACTTTGTCTTGAATAGGCAGTGAATATTATTTTATGATATTTCTGAAAATCCTATTTTCTTTTATAGCTTCTCTGTTGCACTTACATGATTTAGAATGAAATGCCTTTAAAAAAAATCAGACCCTAAATTTATCACCTCTGAATGGCAATCTGGAAATCAATAGTGTACACTTGGCAGCATGTAACATCATAAGCAATTATACATTCAAAATATACACTTAGTTTAAAATTGTGTTGACAAGTGAGTTGGCCACAGCTGTCATAGTATCTGTGGCCAACAATAATAAGAGCATATTTGTGAGGAAAGTAATCAGAAGTGACTGAAATGAAAGTCAGACCTCAACCTAAATCATACAGTTATCAAACATAAAAGCACTGTTTTATATAATGTCTTTGGTCTCAAATTTATCGCGAAAAACACGCACCAGAACCAAACATTGTTGTAGTTCTTAAAAACCACAAATGTTATTAAAAATAGTAAAAGCTACCCTGTCATTTCTTATAATGAATGTTATATATACATGCATAAATTCATACAATTATTAAGTGCATACCAACACTGTGTTTTGCATAGAGAACCATTAATTTTAAAATGTGGTTTGCTTATTCTTTACTTAATTTATGCCAAAGTGAATAATCATTCTTGTGAGTCAAGGATCCTTCATCTTTTCACAGCATTACTTCATTTAGGTGACAGGACACATCTATAAGTTATATTCTAGGGCACAGAAAGTTTTAAAAATATATCCAAATTCCCACAATAAATCAATCATTCATCAAAATTTCATCTATTTAATGTGTAACAAATCCTTTTATTAATTTTATCATATAAATGGAACACCAAACAGATGAGTGGCCTGAAGAATAATTTTTCAAATGAAATTGCCATTTTAATTAAAGTATTTTACATGTGCTGTTTCTATACTCTCTGTGTACTACGTGCACACATAAGCATGCATGTGTTTGCTTAGTAGTTTTCCCAGACTATCAGGCTCAGACAGAAAATCCTTTCTATACATGTACCATAAATAGTCTGTGGAAATGAGATGTGCTTTGCCTTATGCAGAATAATGTAAACATGTCTTGATGTTGAATATGTGGACCTGCCTTCAACTGAAGGAAATTTTATGTCACATGTCAAATTTGCCTTTGTATCTGTGAACCTGGCACAGACCCCTAAGGCATGGCAAGCCTTGTCTGAGTGGAAATTTCTGGGTAAAGTGGTTGATGTTGAGGTTAGCGATAAGAAACAAAAAGTCCACTTTCTTGTCTTAGCTATAAGTTGCTCCCAGCAAAAGTCAAGTTATGTGACAGTTTTAGTGACTGAAAACTTCAGAATTTCCTAGGTGCTCAGATCTGGTGTCAGATATGACACAAGGAACCTACGATTCTTATATCGTGCACAATGCCTGTGCATAATTTCTGGATATAATATCAATCATCTCATTACTCTGCATATCCATATCATATTTTAAGCCATATGTTGAGTGTTATAGACAGCAATTTTCCTTGTCTGTGGAAGGGGTGAGTCTCTTCATGGTAATAGATTCACTGAGAACCCAAATACACTGGTGATATATTTTCAAGGCAGCCAGTGAATAAAATTGGAAAACACAAGAAATTTCCACATTTGAGAAATAATCATAAAATATAAAAAATATTATAAAGCAACTGATGAGAGTTGCCATGCTAATGATGAAGGCTTAAAATGAATTTTCAAATTGGGTTTTAAAAAGAATGCAAATGACATATTTTTAGCAAGACCAAGCATAGTATTTTTTAATTAATAAAAAAAATACCTGTTGCATTTGTTAATATACATTTTTAGTAAAATGGCCAAGAATACCTTACATTTTTATTATTACTGCTTTTTTAATTATAACATAATATCAGTATTTCTTCCTCCTTTTCTTCCTCCCAAATTCTTGCATATATCTACTGCTTGTCATTTCTAACTTCATGGCCCACAGTCCATTAATTGTTGTTACTTGGTCATATATATATATATATATGTATATATGTATATATATGTACATAACCTGCTCAGTCTGCATAATGTTACTTGTATATGTTTTCCTAGCCTACTACCCAGGATTAGTGATGGTATAGAACTAGGAGAATTCACAACTACCATTTTACTAAACTTGCCTAACCCCTACCTACACTCTAAATTCTGTCTTTATCCCCACAGATAAGTGTAATCCTAAACCCTCATTAAGGAGACACTTGATTGCAACAACAGGGGCCATTAGAGAATCTGTGTGCCATTTTAAAGAAGGGTAGACATCAGAGATAAACAACAAAACTATGATTTCGGTCATATAAATGACAGAACAAGGGAACAAATGGATTTAGAAGTGGTTCAGCTTAATTATTCATTACATTTTAAGAAAAATATTAAGTTTCATTGCTTTCAAGTAGACGTAATAGCTATATTTAACACTCAGGCGTACTTTAATGAATAGACATTAGATTTTCAATATACTTTCCTCTCTTCGAAGCTGTTTGTGTCTTTAAAAAGGTTTGAAAGCCTACACTCTAACCTTGTTTATGCTATTAATTTTTCATCACACACTTCACTGTTAAAGATAAACTTCCTGCATCATGAGTATATGTCAGCAAAGAAAAAAAGAATGGGAATTGAGACCACATCATTTACCTTGAGAATAGACATCCAGGAACTGGGCATGCTGGTGAACATTAAACAGAATGATTTAAAACCAAAAAAAAATAAAAATAAAAAATAAAAAAATAAAAATGGTTCGGCTGTTCAGAAAGCTGTCATACGCTGTTACCAAAATTACCTTACTCTGGAACTCCGATGAGATTTGAACTGTGAATTAGTAAGAGCATTGTGGGAAGATAATCATCCAAACTGCTGAAGACCTATGTTGTTTGAGTTAGTGCCACTTGCTGCCCTGTAGAGCATATGCTGACAGTTTAAAATGCTAAAGTATTTTATTTTCAATTTCCTTTTGTAACTCTTTAGGAGTCAATTTATTTTTCCATTCTGTATAAGGAATCAGACCCAGGAATGAATGTATATATTATTGATATAGATGCATTTAAGGACTAGTGATTTTTAGTAAGATTTAAAATTATTTATTGAACTGTTCTAGATTTCAGCAACATCTTAGAAAAAGAGGCAATTGAGTTTTAATAAGCAAGCTGCCCTTCTTTATCTGCCTTTTGTTTGTTGGTTTGTTTTTTAATGTAGGGCTACTAACTTACACCATCTAAGTTAAACTATAAAGGCAAACACATAAACTATCTTCATAGGAAGAGCTTCCCAAAATGTGTGATCATTTCTTACTCACAGATTGCAGTAGATCAATTTTCATCTCATTCAAAATTTTCAGATTGGGATTAAAAAGAATGCAAATGATGTATTTTTAGCAAGACCAAGCACAGTATTTTTTAATTAATAAAAGAATACTTGTTGCATTTGTTAATATGGTTTATGAAGTACATATTTTCTGACCATATATTTAAATGTATCTATTAGGAAATGATGCAGGTCAGTTACCCTTAAAGAATCTAGCTGTGTTATGTTTTACTTTAAAAAATCATTTCTCTCTCATCCATGTTCTTTTTTGAGACATCAACCTTAGGATAACCTGTTAAAACTGTGAAGATACGCAAACTTATTTCATTTCTATTATAGTATAAATATTGTATGGCTTATTTTTTATCATTCTGTTCCCACAAATTTTTATCACATTTACTTAATATGTGTACATGCATGTGCTCATGTTCACTCATGTGTGTCACGATGAACATGTAGAGGTGAAAGGACAGCCGGCAGCCCAGGCGTCTCTCCCATTGTACCATCTGTGTTCTGTGTATTGAACTTGGCTTCTAAGGCTTTGGCTAATGCCATTACCTGCTGAGACATTTTCAGTGGCCCCCAATTATTTTTAAAATATTTTTCTGGGAGACTTGTTTATTTTATGTGTATAGGTATTTTTCCTATTTGTAGGTCTAGGCACCATGTGTGTTCCTGGTGACATCAGAGGTTAAAACAAGGTATCAGATCAAATGGGACTGCTATGCCAAAGGGTTATGAGCCATCGTGTGGGTGCTGGAAAGGAGCCCAGGTCTTCTGTAAGAGCACCGTGTAATATATATCCTTATTACATAGACAAGTCTGAAGTTTAGATTCTCAACAAGACTAAAGTCTATCTTCCAGTCTATCAACAACAGTACACTCATTATACACGACTCTAGTGCACTAAAAGTGGAAATTCAAGTTATGTGACTGTTTTTGTGACTGCAAAATAATCATTTTCTGAGTTTGTTCTCTACTATATCAAGTAGAAATTTTTATAGGTTTAATATAAAGAAAAATTACTTTAAAAGATAATCTGTTCTTAACTCACCTTTCTTAACAAGTCTCACAGGCGCACACTAGTTTGCAAAGGCTTAAACAAATTTTCTACCCTAAATATGTACACTGACACTCAAAACTTACACAACTTTCATATAACATGATGAATATCATTTCTCCCATCTATTGTTCTACACTTAATGGCTGTATATTCACTGTTTCTTAACATATACACATTCTACTTACTTTAACAATTATACTATCTACTACATTATTTTGAGAGATAGATAGCCAATCCTGTGGTGTATGTGATGTATCTTAGAAATAAGGCACCTTTAGAATACAGTGGCTAGCTACATCTAATAGCATCCCAGATCCATGTAGCATGGTTACAAGTCCAATAAGACCATAGAGAATACTAGTGAGCATCATCAGGGTTCAACCACCAAGCTCAGTAACTGAAGAGATACATAACAGCCTAGTGAGATTTTACTCAAGAGAAGTGGCAAAGCCTTGTTAATAACAGTGCATAGTCTACTTTTCAACTTTCTGCAAATTCTGATCTCTCTTTTTACCTCTGGGGTAATGTAAAAGCCTTGTATTCATGGGAATCCTCAAGCAGGAAGCTAGCACTAATCAACTATGACAAGGAAATCCTTCCACAGACACGTAGCTAAAGGATTGTCACTGCTGAACTTGGATGAAATTTCCTTTTAGTAAAGCGATCCAAAAGATATGTGTTCATTTGTTCTGACTTTTCTCAGTGCAGAGTATCCTACGTTCAGGGCATTTTTGAAAAGGATCAGTGCCGTCAGTTCATAGTGCAAGGGCTATGGAGGCAATGCTGGTCAGGACAAACAAAGATGACCAAAAAGCTTCCAAGTAAAATCTGAAGAATGAGATATGAATCTATGGATTTGGAAACATTGAATTATCCTTGGACTCATGTAGATTAGTTAAAAGGTCATGGTTGTTTGCAGCTCCCAAAAGTCCTTAAGGACATCTAGTCATTTAACTCTGCCAAACTCTGTCCATAATTAAAGAAGGTCAAGATATTTTTTTTTCTTATGAAGCATTAAAACTATTATCCTCCTACAGTGGAGCACAGAACCTTCACAGGGCCAAGGTAGGGGAATGCCTGGGCCAGTAAGAGGGAGAGGGTAGGGTGGCAAGCAGGGGGAGGGAGGAAGGAACAGGGGTTTGTTCTTGGTGGTGTTTTTAGGGTTTTTTTTTTTTTTTGAGAGGAAACTAGGAAAGGAGAAATCATATGACATGTGAATAAAGAAAATATCTAATAAAAAAAAACTATGATCCTCAATCGCCCATGTGTTTTGAAAAGGACTCATTAACATTGTATCCATGCTAATATTGTTTACTAATTGGATAACAAGTGAGGTGCCAAGTAGAAAAGAGAATCTGCATGCTATTTCTCCTTGCAAAAGATGGGATATTGGTATAACTTCATTGAATAAATTAGTTCAGAAAATTTACAGAATAAAAGATATATACAGAGGAGAATTACATTTAAGTATTATAAATGAAAATTTCAAAGACTGAAGATAACAAGTCAACTTTTAATAAAAGTTAAACAAGCAAACATTTGGGTATAATACTTAAAAATAGTATCGCTTTTATAATTATTACTGTGTATGTGTATAGTGCCTGTGTAGGTATTCATACCATAATGTTGGTGTGGAATTCAGAGAATGGTTTTGTGGAATTAGTTCTTTCTGTCCACTTTTACATGGGTATGGAGTCTTGAACTTGGGCTGCCAGGCTTGTGTAGCAAATACTTTTATCCATGGAGTCGTCATGTTTGCCTCTTCTGAGTAGGTCTTATTCACAGTTCAATTACTGTGACAATGACCATGGCAACCCTTATAAGAGATAATGGTTAATTTCATTGGAGCATTGCGTACATTTTTAGAGGCTTAGTCCATTATCATCATGGTAGAGAATATGGAATCAGGCATAGTAAGCATGATGCTTGAGAAGTAGATGAGAGCAATATCTGATCCACAGGCTGAGAGCAAGAACTAAGCCTGTCTTGGGCTTTTCAAACCTCAAAGCCCATCCCCCAGTGACACACTTTCTCCAAAATGTCCACATCTCCTAATCCTTCTAATCCTACTAAAGAGTTCCATTCCCCAGTGATTAAGCATTCAAATATGTGAGCACATGGAGGCCATTTGTATTTATACCACCACAGAATAATCTTAATATAATTAAGTTAAATTACTTATACTAAAACTGTGATTATCCATTGAAAGGAATCAAAATAAATAAAATCAATGGAAAGGTATGCATGTCCCTGGTTTGGAAAGTAGGGTCATTAAGTGACAAGAATCTACATATTTTACACAAATTCATTATAATAAAAGTAATATTGAAAAAAGGGATAAGGCTGAAATCAAATTTATTTCAATTATTATATCTATATATGTAATGGAAGACTAGCTTAAGTACAGGGAATATAACTGAAAATCCATAAAAATTTACTATTTTGGTCATTCTATTTTCAGCAAAAATTTTCTGGATTTAGTAAAGGGGAATAAATATTGTTTCAAGGACTGTAACTGTCATTGTGATCTCAGACAAAGTGAAAGTATCACACACACACACACACACACACACACACACACACACACTAATAGTTACAAATGTTTAGGTTAAACCAGTTTACACACAGGTAAGCAACAATAGGAAAAATGAATCAAACTTCATAAAATTAAACATGTTGATATAAATGGCAATTTTCAAAAAACCATCCACAGAATGGAAGAAAGTATTTGCCTATCACAGGTGTGACAGTCAAATTGTCTCCAGAATATACAAACTTCTTCCAAGAGACAATAAGAAAGCAAACAAACGAAAAGTTCAATTGTTCCTGTCTGAAAGAACTGCAGGGATGGAAATGGAGAGGAGTCTGAGGAAAACAAGGTCCAGGACAGGCCCAAAGTGGGATCCAGCTCAAGGGGAGTTTCCAAGGCTCGACACTATTATAAAGGCTATGGAGCACTCACAAAAGGGACCTAGCATGACTGACCTCCAAAAGACCCAACAAGCAGCTGAAAGAGTCAGATGCAGATATTTGTACCCAACCAATGGATAGAAGCAGCTGACCTCTGTGATTGAATTAGGAAAAAGCTGGAAGAAGCTGAGGAGGAGGGGCTGCCCTGTAGGAGGACCAGCAGTCTCAATAAACCTGGACCTCCAAGATCTCTCAAACACTGGACCACCAAAGAGGCAGCATACACCAGCTGATATGAGACCCTCAATACATATACAGCAGAGGACTGCCAGGTCTGGGTTCAGTTGGAGAAGATGCACCTAATCCTCAAGAGACTGGAGGCCCCAGGGAGATTAGAGGTCTGTTGGGGTCAGGGAGCAGGGTAGGGACATCCCCATGGAGAGAGGGGGTGGGAGAAGGTATGAGATGTGGAACTGCTGGAGGGTGGACCAGGAGCAGAATAACATCTGAAGTGTAAAAAAATAAATAAATAAAAACAGAGTGGGTTCATAAACTCATCAGTTTCAATTTTAAAGAAAATAAACAGAAAAAAAAAGAAAAAATGAATATGGGATTTGAAGACATATTTCTTCACCAAAAGTAATGGAGCTTTTCTACATTACATTAATTACTATATGCAATAGTTTTGGGGTATAAACCTTTATCTAAACTCAACTATTCCTTGGGGATGAAGTACAAAGAAAATAAGTCCCATATTTTAATTTTGCTTTTTATTTTTTCCTTTATATTTTGAGAATTGTATGTATGAGTATTGAATTTATTTCACTTCCTCCACTACATATCAAATTCATGGTTGCTTCTTCTATAATTATTATTGGTATATATTTATGTATACACATATACAAACAGAGAAAGAGACAGAGAAAGACAGAGAGAGACAGAGAGACAGAGAGAGACAAAAAGGGAGCGAGAGAAAAACACACACTACTGAATCCATCTAGTATTGCTTGGATGTACATTTTTTTAAGGATGGCTACATGAAATTAGAAAACTATTAGAATCCTAAAGCTTATTCCTAGAGAAAATCTATTTCTCCCCTTCTCAGAGTCTGTTGATCTGTAGCTCTCATTCTTGGGGTAGAGCCTTGTGATATTTTCCTTATCAATGTTGGCATGTTAACTGTGATTATCATTACATAGTTCTTGTTTAAGCCAACATATTGTTGAGATTTTATGGGTTCAGTATCCATGACAGGTATAGGAGACACTATCTAGCATGCATTCTAGTCTTCTGGCTTTTGCAATCACTTTGCTTTCCTTTACATGTTGTGCACTCATTCTTAACCCTAGGAGTTGCATTGCAGATGCTACAACTGAGACTAGAACAGCATGGCCATTTATCCTCTATGTTTTGTTCAGTAGATGATCTCTTCAGTCATCTCTATCTCTTTCTGAAAGAAACTGCTTTAATGAAGGGTGGTGTTTACATGTTCCAGTGCATATAATGGTATGTACTTAGCATACATTTGGATTAGGAAAACAGCGATAGTGAGTCCACCTCTACTGTTCATCAACTCCAAGCCTGAGATGGTTGGCTAGGTTTATATCCAGATATGGAGTCCATACAGAACTGGCCTCAAATCTAATTAGACAGAAGTAGTTTACTTCCAAGGTAAAAGTGCCACTATTGCGTCCTCAAGGGAGAGTCTTGCCATGCTTGTCATCATAGTTGTTCACAAGCTTTTACAGTTTGATTACATTTTTTCCTTGGAAGCTTGTACTCTCTTCAGTACTATGATATCTAGTATCTTCAGTACTATGATATCTAGTCTTCAAGGAGAAGGCTTCCCAGTCAGTTCTAGCTGAAGACCTCCAAATCCTATGTTCAAAGTATATGCTATCTTCAGAAATAAGGTTTTACTTTCAAGTTTTGGGAGGCAACCAAGGGTGAGAAAACAAATGATTCAATTAACCACTAAATCAACGATCTGAACACAAAGTTCTCAAAAGAGGACAGAAAATGGTTAAGGGATACTATGCTGCTGAACTTTTCTCTGATTCACACACGATACATAGAAGATCACAAAATTCAAAAAAAAAATTGGAAATAATCAACACTATTAGCAAAATGGTAAATATACCAATTTACAAAAAGAATATGCTATTTATCAAAGACAAACATGCTTAGAATATTACCACTTAAAATAGCAATAAAAATGTATCTAGGGATAAACTTAATCAAGGAGATAAAATATTCCTTCAATGAAGCTTTTGAATCTCTATGAGAGGAGAGGTCCTTGGCCCTGTGAAGATTCTATACCCCAGTGTAGAGGAATGCCAGGGCTAGGAAGTAGGAAATGGTGGGCGGTGAGCAGGGGGAGGTGGGAGGATTTTTGGAGGGTTTTTTTGTTTGTTTGTTTTTTTATTTTATTTTATTTTATTTTATTTTTTCAGAGGGGAAACTGGGAAAGGAGATATCATATGAAATGTAAATAAAGAAAATATATAATAAAAATAAATTAAAAAACATTAAAAAAGAAAAAACATTGTAAGATATAAGACTTCCCATGCTTAACAATTTGTAGAATAGTAAAAATATCCATGCAACCAAAATCAATTACAGATTCAACACAATCACAATCAAGATCCCATGACATTCTTCACCATAGAACAAAACAAACCTAAAATTCACATGATATATATATAATCCAAAGCCATCCTGAGCAAAAAGAACAGTACTGGAGGAATCCTCACATCAAATTTCAAGCTACGTTACATAACTATAGTAATAAAGCCACCATGGGACTGATTAACAAAACCAGATCAGTGGAGCAAAGTAGAAGAACACAAAATGAATGTGCATGATTGTAGAAATCTGATATTTGACAAAGATCTAACATACACACTAAAACAGTGATGGCATCTTCAACAAATGGTGTTGAGGAAATCAGGTGTCCAAATGTAGAGGAAAGAAATTCTACTTATATCCATTACCCTTTACTAAAATCAGCTCCAAGAGGATCAAAGATCTCAATGTAATACCCAGAAATGATGAAACTTCTAGGAGAGATAATTTGCAATGTAAGTGGAAGAAGTCTTTCTGAATAGGACACCATTTGCCTGACAATTTTTCCAACAACTGATAAATTGGACTTCATACCAACTAAAAATCTAAACAGCAAAGAAAACATTCAATGCAGTGAAGAGCAAACCATAGTATAAGATCCAGTCTTTTTCAACTATATATCTGAAAAAGATTAATATCCAGAATTTACAAAGTACCTATAAACCAAAAACAGACAAATAACAAGAACAGTAAAACACCCAAGTGATCCAATTAGAAATGGGCTGTAGATATAAACAAAAGGTTCTCAGAAACAGATAAATAGCTATGATCAGCTATCAGGGATACGCTAACTGGAATGTTATGTGTAAATGAGAAACTTAAGACAAAGTATTTCATGGATTTCTGGAATTTTGCTTATACTGTTATCTATAAAGGAATATTTATTTTATTTAGGTTTGTAAGCAGGACACAGATACTTGGAATTACCTGAGTGAAGACTAAAACATATTTTTACTATTTTGAAAGAATAGATATTTGAAGATATAGTGTACAACATGACCTTGGTTCTGAGCTTATGTCATGGTAAAACTTCTGCATGGAGTATGTTACAAATTAAACGATTCTTATTCATTTCAACTGAGAGCTGTCTATCTTGGCTAATTTCTTTTGCTCTGGTAAATTACCCTGACACAAACAGCTTAGGAAGGGTGTATTTGGGTTTATAACTGTGCTTGTTTGAATATTCTTGGCCCAGGAAGTGGCACTACTAGAAGGTGTGGCCTTACTGGATGAAGTCTATCATTGTGGGAGTAAACTTTGAGAGACCCTCCTCCTAGCTGTCTGAAAATCAGTCTCATTCTGGCTGCCTTCTGATCAAAATTTAGCACGCTCAGCAACTTCTTCAGCACCATATCTGCCTGGATGCTACCATGCTTCCCACCTTGATAATGCACAGAATCTTTGAACCTGTAAGCCAGCTCCAATCAAAGGTTTGCTGTGGTTATGGTGTCTGTTCAAAGTAATGGAAACCGTATCTAAGACAATAATCTAACATGATAGTCTATTGTGGGGAAATGAGAGCTATAAGAACTTGAATAAGTTGATCACATTTTATCTATAGAGAAAAAGCAGTTAGATTAATGTGAAATTGTGTTTAGCTCATTTTTCTTCTTTTTATAAACTCCAGGAACTTAGTACAGTGAATATCATAGTGAATATCATAAATATATCTTACCACCTCCATTATACAAATTAAAATATTTGTCAATTAGCATAATGTAGGTCTGTCTTCCAGATGTTTGTAGATTTCGTCAACCTGACAATTGAGATTAACCATTAATATGTCCCTCATGTTTAGTAACATACCATATTTCCGGATAATGGTTGCATTCATTCATATGTTTGTAAACACCAGGTGTAGATGTGCACTTCTAAATTATAACTTCACTACAGCCATCTCTCATAAGCTTCACTTTTTTGTACACTATGGATTTCTGAGTTATGAATAAATATATCCTACTACACAAACACATAAAACACATCCTATAGCTGTACCTTCTGCATTGGACATAAGCATTACCATCTTGAATCAAAGAAGGCATGAGACCCTCAAAATATTTGGCCTAATGTCCTTCATTTATGGGAGATGGAGTGAATATGGAGAAATCTACAAGGCTCCTGTCTTCCCCTACAAGGATATTTAAAGGATAATCTTTTTCTTGTGAAGAGAACATTCAGGGTTAGACCTGCTTATATAATTTAAAAGATGCTCTTTTGTGGTGCATTTTTCCATATGTTACCCATACTGCTTGTAGAACTCTTCCAGTGTACACATACCCTTTGACTTGTCCAGAATACTTGATGGTATTGATACTTTGAGATACTCATGAGTAACATCAAAATAAAAAATGGTTGTCAAGCTGAACTTGATTAAATTCTTTCTATGATTTCTCAGTGGCCTTTCCATCTTGGCAGAGTAGACACTGTTTTCTACCTTCCCTGGGAACATCCCAGGACAAGACCTTAAAACATCTCATATTAATTCCCATTGCAATACAGAAAAATTATAATAAATGAATAGTATTTTTAATACCATAGGAAGAAATAACATGTGTGATAAAAAATTGCATAAGGAAAGTTCCCTCCAAATTCCTTAGTTTCAAAGGTTTAAATACATTTTGAGTTTTATACCATTTCTACTCTATCTAAATGCCATGTCCTATCCTTGGCTGAAAATCTTGCCTGTCATCTGGGCTTTTGCAATTCTCAGAACTTAATCTGAGATTTTGCCAATGACAGTTCTGCACCTGGATTCCCTTGCAAATGCCAGGAGAGCAGATGCAAGGAGACATCTTGGCAGGTCTCCTAATATTCTGCTACAGAGTGGTCAGTTTTTCCCATCACATTTTATTGCATAGAGAGGTGTTTATTCTTCCTCAAATTTATAAGTAAGTGTTTGTATTCCTGTCCTTTGTGTTAATGTTTTAGCAATGTGGATGTCCTCAGTAACACTTAGCATGTATGATTTAACTTATTAATAATTACTACCATGAGGAGAAGTGATGAGGGATATAGATGAACAAGATAATGATTCTTCCTTAAATAATATAATCTTTGTAAATATCATTGCAGAATTAATTTGGTAAATTTCTATTATAAACTTCAATGTACTGGTCAATTTTTGTGGACTGAACATTTCAAAGAATAAACAAACAAATACATAAGTAAATACATAAATAAGATATACTCATTTCCTTGAGTGGACATCTGCTTTATTTATTCAGTGAATAGTATTTAGCATTGTGCCTTTTACGAATTCAACATTTAAGATTTTTTGTGGTACTTGCATAAGAACTGTCCGACGAGTCCCCACAAGCTAGGAATTAGCAGAAAAGAATATTATGGAAATACATTTAGTTGCATTCAAACAATATGAAGTATCAGGGTGGAAAGATGGTTTAACCACGACTGGCTAAGGCTCCCCATCCAAAGGACAGAAGATGGAAAATATCACACATTTGTTTAATACAGAAATATTCGATTTTTGTTAAATAGACTTTACTCGTTACCAGAAACATCGCATTTTATGAGGATAAATTCAATGTCTACTTCAAAAATTAAATGGACAACAAAAGCATTATTATTATTATTATTATTATTATTATTATTATTATTAATCAGTCCTATATACCATTAACAAACATACATAGGAACTGGATTTAAGACAGAAAACGGAGCTGAAGAGAGATGGCTCAGTGGTTAAGAGCACTGGCTGCTCTTCCAGCAGACTCAGGTATAATTCTTAGCACCCATATGGTAGTTCATACTGTCTACCACTCTTTTCAAGAGGAGATATCACAACCCTCTGTTGTCCACTGGCTCTTCAAACCAACAGTACACAGACAGATATGCATGCAGGCAAAACACACGTACACATAAAATAAAAAAACAATAATTTTAAAATGCTATAAATGTTAGAAATGGGATATATTAATGTGGTATGTGTGTGTGTATATGTGTGTGTATGTGTGTGTATATATATGTGTGTGTGTGTGTGTGTGTGTGTGAGAGAGAGAGAGAGAGAGAGACAGAGACAGAGACAGAGACAGAGACAGAGACAGAGACAGAGACAGAGACAG